>CAIIXF020000004.1:288512-300174 GCA_903813345.2 Owenia fusiformis | reverse complement strand
CGAGTGACATTAAAATCACTTCAGGGACCTTACAGTCATGGTCGGAACGCTTTTAAATCGCAGTCAAACGCCCTGGTTCAGGCAGATTTAAGAAGGCATTTTGACCATGACTGTAAAGTCCCTGGAGTGATTTTGATGAAACTACACAAATTCACCACACATTGAATGAGGATAATTTGTGCCAAATCTGAGATGCCAATACACTATGGTTAGAAAGTTATTTGGTTTTATTGCTGTGGCAGTCACCTCTGACTGCGTTTTTCGTATTTTCCTAGTACAAATGTCTTTTGAGCAGGTGTCCAAGGCATCATGTTTTACAACTTACTAACAACAGGAGCTATACATACACAGTCTCTTCCTTCTTTTCCTTAAAAAATGAACATAATTGAATCAGTACGCTTTCAAAGATATAGTGATTTTCCATTCGCGTTTTTCGTATTTTCCTAGTACAACTGTCTTTTGAGCAAGTGTCCAAAACATCATGTTTTACAACTAACTAACAACAGGAGCTATACATACACAGTCTCTTCTTTCTTTCGTGAAAATATGAACACAATTGGATTAGTATTTCTCAAGATATAGCGATTTCTTTGGGTTGTGTTTTTTAACACCCTGAACTACATTGGATTAGCTTCATTTTCCAAAATAATCATTTGAAATCGTATTGGTGCATAGCTGAAATCTGACTGTTTAGAAGATATACAATATTGGACAGCAAAACCCAAAGTCACCACAAAAATAACATATTTCGTTGCCTTGAAAAAAGCTTGAAATGAGCATGAATATCAAACAACCCCCTTTCAAGAGTTGGTTGCAAACACACTTTATTAACAAGTTAGAAATTATCGAAGCGTATGATACGTTATTTTTTATGTTGTCTGAGTTTATATTAGCAAATTTTGAGTTTTGTCAAAAAAATCAACGTTAAAGCTATTTTTAAGAATTAATAAGCAAGACTTTCAGTATCTATCGCATGGTCATGATAGCCAGTTGTGTTGATGTTAAAATAGCACACATTAAATGTCATTGCTATTAACACACATGGCGCAGGGTTTGATAGAATAACAGAATTTGACTATATTTGAAAATATCAATTATCGTTGTTATGATGTGGTCAAAAGTAATAATATTGAATCGCATTCATAAGTAGATATTATGAAAAAGTGAAGATTATAAGTATCTGCACGTTTTGGATAACTGTTGTGTGAAGAGTGTAGAGTGTTTTGAGCGTGTCAAGGCTATCGCCTTGGTTTTTCTGTGCCAACAACTAAGAAATTGTGTGCTGGATTATATTTAGTGTCATAATACATAAGAATACGAATAATCAGACCAGTATTTTTTGCAAGTTTTTCTTGTGCCTCTATCATTTTTCTAGCCACAGGTAAATGACAATTTTTGGCGTAACAATCAAGGTGATTTGGGGTAGAGAGGCAAAGTTAATATAAATAAAGAAAATTCATGAAAGATTTATAGTAACCACTGGGGGATCTGGGGGGAGTTGGGGCACAGGGGAATACCTTTGAATTTATTTTGCATATTTCTGAATGGTCAGACAAATTGTGATAACAGAATTATGATGATATCTCTTCCCAAATTTTAGATATAATTATTTTTACTCTCCTATCCCCAATTATTTACGATTTTGCGAAAGTATTCATTTAGAAAACGTAGAACATTTGGAACCAAAGAGATTATTTTGAAACAAAATTTACAGTTTATTGAAAAAATGTCAAGAAGTTTCATCTATATGTCACGTTGAGCTCAGTGTGACCTTTATTGACCTACTTTCTTAAATCAACAATACATATCGGCTTTGTATAAAAAACCTCCTACCCACGTACCCTCGTACCCACGTACGTGGGTCCTGACCCAGTCTTTAAAGAGTTAAATTTTTAAATGTTTAAAACATTATTCAATCTCAGTTTATCCTGAATTATAGATGAATTTATGCATCCATATGCCTTTATTTATAGGTCTGACATCTTTTAGTAAAATAAAATAAAGCCGGAATTGCATAAATGTTCATTATTTTTGAGCTATTTGATTTATGTTTTTGATATGTCGAAATGTTTTTTGTTGATCGGGCAGTCTTACCTGTATAACACATCAGTGCTGATTAGCAATCTTCTTCCGTGTCCTAGTAGTTGTAGTGTATTATAAACGCGATCCTTTAAAGCGAGTCATGATCCTTTAAAGTGAGTCATTACATAAACGAGTTGATTATTTCAAAGTTATAATGATCAGTATAAGTTCAATCATGGGCTTTCAACTTGAACTTATAAAACGGTATATATACGTAGATGATAAACGTATACAGTTGGATCTCCGTATAAAGCTTTACTTACATGTGGTGGAAACAATTGACCATAAGCATTTTTTTTAATTAATTGGCTGAGTAGGAACAGTATCCAATCAAATGCTTTAACCATCAATTTGAAACACCAATCAAACCAGTAGGTTCTAGAAATTCCTGGAAACGACCCATTCAGTAGCTCAACAACTGACATACAGGGTGTTTCATAACGAGCATCTCGAAAAAGTCAATTTGAGAAGAAATAGGTCTATAACATATGTACTATATATGAGCTTATTTTATTCTAGACAAACTCATTTGGATCAACTAAACATGCTACAATTCAAGAAATTACAAATGGTATCCATTTGACCTTTATTTATTACAGTCCGAGAAGATCTTTCCTGACGAAAGCCCACATTATGAAACACCTTGTACTTTTATTTATAAGTATAAGTATACGTTATAAGTTGTACTTTCACGTATGTGCGAAATCTCTCTATTTACTTTTAGACAATACTGATAGAAAATAATTTTTGTAAATTATAGAATTTAATACAATGTAGTGTATCAACTGATAATACCCTCAGTTATGCAATGCCTGGTAAGTGAAAATAATTTGACATGTTATTTTCTCATAGGGCAAGAAAAAAATCAATAATTGGAATTGTATATTGGCAGTTGCATTCTATCATTTACATTTATGATTTTAATCAGTATTGTCCAGTACTTATAGCTCTTTTATAAACTTGTTTGCTAGTAAAGGAACCCTTCTGATTGCCAAACTTATGGAAGTGAAAATAACATCTTATACTAAATATACCTTTTCTTGAGATACCGTCCCTGAATCTAAAGAAATGGAACAAAATAAAACATGAACATTACATTTTTTACACTCAGACACATACTTACATTGCTAATATCAGTTAAGGTGCTAACAGAAAAACAATCATACAGTCGCACAGTTGTTTTTCCTAATTTGGATATCCTATGTAATCAAAGCTTATTAAGAATAGTATCATAGAAAATGTTTTACAGCTACGTTAATTTTAAGAGACACGATATCCAAATTAAGAATAAATAGTACCGTGGGAACTGGGCCCACATGGTGTTGCTCAAAAGTGAATGATGGCTAAAATGGCATAAAATAAAATAAAAAACGGACATAATTCTTTGCAGATTTTTTGTAACAAAATCATTTCATATAACTACTTTTTACAATGCAGGACACCTGAAATTACTTATAAAGCTAGCAAATGGTCCAAAGGTGAATTTTGTGAGACAAAATGGTGGCCATTTTGAAAATAGGCAAGCTTTTGAATCAGAAGTCAGAGGGCGTTTTTTATATTATGTTGAACAAAAATAACTTAAAACGGGAATCCTATCGACAGACCTTAGGCATGGACCTATATCCTGTTCAATATAACGTATATAAAGGCAATCTAGGAGTATAACAAATTTCCAATGTGAATATTCAGACTTCTTCCGGGAAGTTTAGGCGGCTAATAACTACACGTGCATGACGCGTGAGATTCAAACTCAATAAAACGTGGATCTGCGCATCGATCTTTGTAACGTTATTTAAATTGTCATAGATATAATTACACTTCATTTATACAAAATTCTATATACATTATGGTAAATTAAAAGGTATAGGACTATTAAAAGTATGGCTGACAAAAATACTAAATATATGCGCTTGGTCGAATTTGCGCCAAGCAATAGATTGGTTGTACACTGTAAGACTGCCCGATCAACAAAAAATCGCTTCGATATATCAAAAACAACACTCAAATAGCTCAAATGAACATTATGCAATGCCGGCTTTATTTTATGACGAGACAGATGTCCGATCTAGAAATAAAGGCATATGGGTACATAAATTCATCCATAATTAAGCATACATTGAGATAGAATAATGTTTAAAAAATGTTAAAGATTTAACTCTTTAAAGACTGGGTCAGGACACACGTACGTGGGTACGAGGGTACGTGGGTAGGAGGTTTTTTATACAAAGCCATACATATCTGAATAGTATATTCAATAAGGTTTACGTAAAATAATAAGTATAATTCCTTTTAGATAAAGTGGAAAACAATATTTCCAATGTGATTTTCCCAGGGAATACTCATGCGATCTGTTGCTTTCAGCTAAATTTTCGTTTCCCATAATGAATATCTTTAAAACCTCTGAAGGAATTACTCATTCCTTTAAACGGGTTAACTGTGTGCCAAAACACAAACATATTGATGTAACAAAAATTGAAAAAGCAGGGGTGGAAGAGGTTGAAAATCAGGACAACATTTCATAAAAAAACATGTGGGTTATTATTGTATCATCTCTACGAGTATGAGTGCTTTTCCTGGAGGGAATGCACTGGCCTAACATATGCACCTGTTTAAATCATCAGAAAATAGCCAAAATCTAACATATGTCTGTCCGAAATCTATTGCGATACTTTCCATTCTCCTTTGATAATAATATATAACTATTTTGCATGCAACGTGTTTAGTTCCTTTCGTAAACAATTAGTCATTTTTGAAAATCATTTTCCAACTCCTGTGTTATCTCAATGGGAGAAGGTTTTATAAAAATAAATTTGACTTTTGGGACCTATAACTCTGTTTGAACCTGAAGAAACATCAAATGTTCAATATAGTAAGCATATTCACTTATTTGCGATAATTCGGCTGTATGGACATTCTCTCATATTATTCATGACTTTGGACAAACCTACCATTCTCATTACATGGAAATGTCGAATTTTAAAAATTCATCGGAATTGTCATTAATTTCCTAACATTGTAATCGTTCAAAGAAATAAGGAAAAATATAAATTTAGGAAATGATGTCAAATTATATTTCCTCATATCTTTGTCATTTTAGGAAACTACTCCCTGGTATTTAGTAAATTTGCACATCATTTTCTACCAGCCTACCATATTTCATGACCGTCAGACTTATAGCAATAATATTAGAGTACTTTTAAACAACATACTCCAGTGGCCACTATTCACGGTGTTAAAGTATGACGGTTACGACAAGGCGATTTGCAAAATTTTGCGGTAACGATAACAAAAAATGGCGGATGGGAAAGACAGCATGTCCTCTTTTTCGCCTGAAGGCAAGATTTACAGATAAGGTTTCCTTTTCAACTAGTTCCATTCGGTGACGTATATATGGATGGTTATAAAGACTGGGTCAAATCTGCCAGGTGGTTTCCTAGAAGCAGAATATAAGCTGTAAACTTACCGACTGAGATATCCAAGCTCATAATTTTTAGTCCATTCTCGTGTTTTCTCAGTATATGTGCCTCAGAAGCACTCAAACTACCAACTGTAAGTAAACTGTGTATAAACAAGTCATAACATGACAAATCCAGAACAGGAACGTGGTGTATATTGTAAATAATAAGGTTTCAAACGCAATGTCGTTAGACGACTACGTATGGATTTAATGGACGGTAACGTATTGTATTAGTTGTACATTAGATATTTAGCGGACGGTTACGAGCATGTACACCTTTGCTAGTTCTGATCTTGTTTGAGCCTTGATAGGGCAAAGAAAAATGTGTGTCTTATTTTTGTGTCTTTATTTATAAAACCAATGAAAATCAAATAGATAGCAATGAAGAGGCAAAAGAAGAATTAGCATCAAGTACTGATGAATATGACAAAATTAATAATCGGGGATACATATTTGAACGAGGTTCGCGTAACCGTTCATCATTTTTTTGCGCAACCGCAAATTCAATGGCTTGAGTAGAACATATTAGGTGGTTTCCAATGCTCAATTGGCTTTTTATGATCGTCTGTAGTTTACATCTATATACCCCGAGGTCGTTAGGCAATGTAGACCATGCCCTAACGACAAAAATAAACAAATTACTAAATTTTGTGTAGTTTTGAATTTCAAACTAAACAGTTTTCGCTTATTTCATGTTATCCCGGGCATCAATTTGCAAAGACTACGTTCAAAATATACATTACTAAATGCATCACCGAATGCGATGCTTACATAAATCGTTCATCCTTTCATTGATACACAGTAGTAGAAAATAATGCACCAACCTTAGTTTTCTGTTCCATCGCGGCCATTTTATTGGATAAATTAGTGAACGTAGCCGTCCAACCTCGTTTTCAGAGGTGGCGTAACCGTCATGCTATATAGCAGGGTGCTATTGTGCTGTAGGAAAACTTGCACATATCGTCCACAATGTCCTATCTGACTTCTACCTGTGGAGATGCGCCAAAGTTAGAGTGTACATGAATGACCTCAAGACAACTGCAGACAACCAAAGAGAGATCATCTGTGTCATTCAGGCCATGCCTTTTGAGGAATGGAGTCGGGTCATTCACAAGTTTAGTAGGTTGCCTACAGTGTGATGATGGCCAAACCTGAATCATGTTGTTTAAAGTGCTTTAACATCATGGCTTTCAGTTTGGTTATGAGGTCTGGTAGGGTGGTAGGAAAATGAATGATGTACAAATATGTAAAATATCAGGGAGTTATTCCTGATATGACAAAGACAAAATGACAAAGATATGAGGAAAATACAGGAATGCAGTAATTATCACACTGTACGAAGATTAACACTATCTATATACCAACAATTAAATAGCATTTTACCTTCTGGTACGCTGGGTAGGACAGGAGTTTTTGACATTGGCAATCCGGCTGAAGTGCAAAATTAGTACGATGTATACAGTATGCTTTTATTAAGTGTCAACTTGAGGTTGATTAGAAAATGGAATTTCAAAACATTTTTACGATAACAGTAAAACATTTTATTTACCGTATATAAGTTTGAAACTGGCGTCTTTTTTAAATAGGTCAGTGTTTTGAAATTTAGATATTTTCACTCGTAAACTCCGTTCTCTTATGAAGTAGCCAATGTAGCTGACTGACTCAAACGTCACAAATCCATCAAACCACAGGTTCTGTCGTATTCTGTTTAAATATAATACTACATCAAGTTGACATCGGGGTTATATACAATTTAGAGTAAATATACATAATGTGCAATTAGCAAGTTCCAAAGTTCCATTGTCAATTGAGTAGAAATATACAAGCCCTGGAACTATTCATTATGTCATTTAAGTGCCATGTGTGAATAGATATTCACACATAGCTAGGCAAGGTGTGTTCTATTCAAGCCAATCCGAACAGAGTATTCGCATAATGATCAGTGTGTGAAATATCAATAACACATGCATGGTCACTAGCCCAACAGTTTTCATGGTGATGAATGGATTTTTCACATTGGATTTGATGACTTGCCAACTTGAAACTTGCAAAAGTTTTCTTGAAAATATGTTATTTTGGTGATTTTGATCCTTTTATATGATCTTATAGAAAAAAATGTGCAATGCGTGAAAATAATTTAACCCAAGACTCAATGCATTGTAGCTGCTTCATTCCACTCAGGCGTTGTTTCCTAAACTTCCACTGCGCGGTTATGCAAAGGTTTGGAAACAAGTCACCTTCATGGTATGATTCAGCAAATAATGCATTGCGTCCAGGGCTTAAATCCTTTATTCTTTGTAACTAGGAAAGGTGTGTCTGATTCCAACCAATCCGAACACAGTATTTCACATAACAAAAGTGCATGCAATAATCAAAAAACACGCTCAATGTCACTAGTTAAACTCACATTGGATTTAATGACTTGCCAACTTGACCCTTGCAAAAAATATCATTGAAAATGTGTTCTTTTAGTGTTTTCGTTCCTTTTGGACGGCTTCGTAGAAACTACTTTACGAATTTAGGCCCAAGACTTATTGTAGATGTTTCATTTTACTCAGGTGTTGTTTCTTAAACTTTGCATCCCCGCTGCGCGGTCATGCAGATTTGGAAACACCTCCATGGTATGATTCAACAAACAATGCACTGAGTCCAGGGCTTAAATCCTTAATTGAAATTTAATGGTAGATATGTGTTGGTGAAAATTGCTTCTTCACAACGCAAAAAATTAAAAGATTAATTGAAGGTAATGTAAAAGGGATTTATGTCCTCTGTGTTCCCTGTCCCCAAATCAATAAGCTTAAAGAGATCCAGTCGTCCAGATTTCTCCTCCGGACAATCAGCAATGTCCCAATATAATTGCTCATAAAACATTATATATACCTTGGATATATCTTGAAACCAAATAAGCACAGTATCACCAATATATTGAGGAAATCAACAGGACAACCAACAGAACAACCAATTGTCAGAATTGAACGCAATAAGTCTACAACAACATACAATGTTTTTTGGGGATTTATATATATTTTAACCCCTTAGAAGTAATAAATATGGCTTCTCCGAGCCAATACAATATGTTGAAACTGAAGAAAATAGCCAATTAGACTGGATCAAATTTGAGCGGGCTTTTTAGATTTTATTTCGAATTTCTTCTGATGAAATTAGAAATTCATGGCTAGGAATAATCATCAAATTGATACTGTTAACGAATTAATTCATGCCCCAGCATTGGTAAGTTGATGAACAAACTTGTTTTACAACACGAGAAAATCAGGGGGTTGCTTTAATTGCGTTTTTAGGAGACTCGATCTGTTTAATTCCTCAATTATCTACTAATTAGTACAAATGGAAATTTCATAAAAAGGTACAGCAAAGGTATATAACAAAAAAGAAACCTGAATGTCGAGCCCAGTGCAAATTCATCGGGATGTTCCAAATGAAGATAGTGTCTCGAATTGTTGCCATTCTTGCTAGACAACTGAAATGAGACAGTCTCATTCTGGAATGCGATGCCTGGTTGCACCATGAAGAATATGTCTCCTTCTTTAACGAAGCACAGTTCATTTTTAGCATTGATTCCCCATTCGTATATTGGGTAGTTGTGGGATTGGATATAGTACGGCCCAGTAACTGCAAAATACGACTTTCAGTTTTATGCAAAATAACATGCAGACAATACATACTCATCGGATCGAACTCCCGTGCAGTGATATATCACTGCGGCGGGCAGGTATCTCACCGTAAGCATGGTAACTTCGAATCGTAATAAACAACTGACGTGATTGGTTCTAGTCCCATGCTCGGGTCGCGTGATTGTAAAATTTAGACAATTTCATTGGTTGAAAATTGCGCGTATTAACTAATAAACAACACGTGCGGTAAACTATTATCAACACAACTTTTACCGAACTCCCGTGCAGTGATATATCACTGCGGCGGGCAGGTGTCTCACCGTAAGCATGGTAACATCGTAATAAACAACTGACGTGATTGGTTCTAGTCCCATGCACAGGTCGCGTGATTGTAAAATTTAGACAATTTCATTGGTTGAATTGCGCGTATTAACTAATAAACAACACGTGCGGTAAACTTTTGTCAACACAACTTTTACTCAGAATTCCTTCCGCGGGGATTTGCTCTTATATTTCATTGATTTTGGAATATTTTGACAAAATAATTATTGGTGAACATAAAAGAACATATATTTTATAAGTTGTGTGAAAAACAAGTACATCTGTGACAAAAGGGGGGACTATCTTCCCCAAATTTTGGGGATTCCATAATCTGCCCGCCGCAGTGTCTATACCGAGACACTGCATAGGAGTTCGAACTTTTACTCAGAATTCCTTCCGCGGGGATTTCTTCTCATATTTCAATAATTTTGAAATATTTTGACAAAATAATGTTTTGGGAACTTTCATGAATACATATTTTATAAGTTGTGTGAAAATTGACCACATATATGATGAAAAGGGAAACTATTTTCCCCAAATTTTGGGATTTTCTTCATCTGCCCGCCGCAGTGTCTATACCGAGACACTGCATGGGAGTTCGTCATCGGATATATGGACAAGACTGATAAGCCGAATATAAAATGATATAACTTCATTATCAGATTTAAGTGTTGCCAGAAATACTTCCAAAAGTTATACTCCAATATTTTCACAATTCAGTCGAGATAGATATATAGATTCTCGAGATATAGCATATTTATCAACCCGATTTTGTATGCATATGTATATAAGCATCTTATGTTTTTAAAAATCCAATTGATTTCGCACAAAATAGTTCGTAGGATGACATAATCTTCAAATCGATGATTCTATTATTTTCTGAACTATTTGTTCGCAAAAGTGTAAATTTTCTTAAATATATGATACTGACATACGTTTGTGATGAAAATGTGGTGGGAATTCTGCCTGCAACTCGTGAAATAAGGAAAAGAGATTCCGTTTTGGTAACTAGTTTGGAGAGTGCAGTACCAGTGACTGATCTGCGTATGTTAAGTTTATTTGTTTCAGGAAGACAGCCTATCCAATTCAAGCTCAGGGCTGACAAACCATTGGAGGAAAAACTAAGATGTACCGTTGTGGAAATCTTCATGGGCCCTTGTGGTATAGAATCTCCAGTTCGCAATTGCATTATAGTAACTTTTTATCCCCACGTGTTTGACGTCCCATATGTTTGACGTATCCGTCCATTGTATGAACTGATTAAAACCTACGCGCATGCCTTTTCCTGCAGAGATCGTCAAGTTTGAACCACTTTTTGACCAGCTCACCCAGAATGGCAGGTATTGGTCGCAATCAACGATCCCATATGTTGGTATTTTATGGTTTATTGGAAATGTATGCCAACCTTTTTTGATCATTGAAAAGTTGTTGCCTTTACTCCCGAACTCTACCTAATATGTAGAATGTCAATGTACAATTACAGTGATGTTTATGATATATGTGTTATGGGCCAAAACTATATCTGTCCCGGCAAAAACAAGGCGCAGCCAATTCCATGGTTGCCATTTTTACAAAATCTTCCCACTTCTTTTTTACTTGCATCAAAATCGTAAAATATAAAGCTCATACAAATGGCCACAAATTCTAAAAATGGCTCCTCGCTAGCCAAACATGATAATAACATGCTCTTAAGTATGCATGTGCGTAACACACACATTAAATTGGCCACCAATTTGTCCAAAACCGTTTAAGATCCTGTTATCGAAGTTTGCTGTTATGGGCAATTTTTAAAAATGGCAGCCATTTTGTGTTTTTTTATGGATTTCAATGGGATTTAACACGCCTTGCTGTTACTGTTATTTAACTTGACTTATTTCGGAACAACATTAAATATAAAATTGTAACAATGTAAGTGGGTAGGGTTTGGAAGCACCTAAATATGAACAAGATAATGACATTATTCTTATAGCTATACATATTTTAGTACACTCCATATTTTTCTGTTGTAAGAAATTAAACCTAATGTGTTGGAATTACCAGGTAAAAATCCTCAAATTCCTCTATATTTCGGCTCATTATGAAAGCAGCTCCCCTACATGTCATGAGTTCAAATCGCACAAAGCTCTGGCCCATCAGGTCGTTATTATCGAGTATATAGTAGACCCTGTTA
>CAIIXF020000004.1:0-285512 GCA_903813345.2 Owenia fusiformis | reverse complement strand
GCCAAGAATATGCTAATAGTGTTAGCCTTTTGCCGTCAGAAAGTATTTTGACCCACTTTTGAGATATGGTGTCCGAAAAGTAGGTCAAAATAAAAAGTTCTCCAAATTGAATATATGAGTTATGAACTAAGTATAGAATTTTCTCAGGAATCCGAATCTGCAAACCAAATTTCGATTCGACTTCCAGTTCGGAAGTTATGACATTTTGAAAGCTCAAAAATCGCTAAATTTGGTGCCCCGTGTTATGTTAATGGGAAAAAAGATTTTTTTGAAGTGTAAAATACGAGATATAGACTAAGTACATCTTAAAATAATGAAAGCCTATGAAAGAAGGGAACCTCGAAGGCTATCTAACTTCAAAATTTGGACACCAAAATCCCTAGGTCAAAATCTAGGTCAAATTCATAGTTTATCCTTATTTTTGCGATTCTGATACTACACTTTAATTATATTCCTCGAAATTGTGTATACATGTAGCCAAGAGTGTGCTTATAGAGTTAGCCTTTTGCCGTCAGAAAGTATTTTGACCCACTTTTGAGATACGGTGTCCGAAAAGTAGGTCAAAATAAAAAATTCTCCAAATTGAACGTTTGAGTTATGAATTAACAATAGAATTTTCTCAGAAATCCGAATCTGCAAAACAAATTTCAATTCGACTTCCGGTTCCGAAGTTATGGCGTGTCCAAAAAGTAGGTCAAAATAAAAATTCGCCAGATTTAACGTATGAGTTATGAATTAGAGGTAGAATTTTGTCAGGAATCCGTATCTGCAAATAAAATTTCGATCCTACTTCCGGTTCGGAAGTTATGGCGTTTTGAAATTTCAAGAAAAATCGATCTGATGGTATCCTGATAGAAAGTCAAGAGTAGAGAAGAAAATATTGAAAAATGCATCCATCCTTCCTTTCTGATCCTATCCTATCCTTCCTATCTACCCTTGCTTCGTATCCTCTCCACCCTTGCTTCGTATCCTCTCCTTCCTATTCTATCCATTCTTCCTATTCTATTCTATCCCTCTTTCCTATTCTATCCTATCGTTCCTTCCTATTCTATCCTATCGTTCCTTCCTATTCTATCCTATCCTTCCTTCCTTTTTCATCCATCCATCCATCTTTTGCTGGATGACTTAGCTTATTTTGGATGACTTGGCTTATTCTGGATGACTCGGCTAAAAAAGGTCTAGATCTGGAGTCTGAAATTGAACTCGTTCAATTTCCAAAATCTAGTTATTTATAATAGTTCAAACCTGCTAGTTTCTCATTGTATGTGAATACTTTAGTATTGAAATAATTTGATATTGAACTGTTAAAGGTAAGTAAATAAGATGGCAAATTTGTTATAATGCCACACATTTATGATTTACGTTGAATTTTTAAATCTTAATGTTTGTCTACAAAGGATTCAATCGTATATAGTATTAATTAAATCCAGAAAATCAATCAAGGATGGTGAGTGAATAATTTTATGTCGTTGCTTTGGAAACAAAACAGACGGCTCGTCATAAGACAGACAACATTCTGTTATAGTGAAATACATTCATGTTCCCAGCAGGCAAAGCGAGACGTTTAGAATTGAAATATAGGGAAATATTTATTCTCGCTGGACAAATCAAAGTCGCTAATCAAAAAAGTCCCTTTACTTGGTGATGCAAAGTAATATTCATATTCTAGGAAGTAGATGTCCATTTAGGCTTCTTGTTCCTAACAGGTTTCAACCTTAGATGGAATATTCAATCACTTGGTAGGTATTTTTGCAACAACATGTATACAAAATCAAACCTTTATAGCAAGCTTGCCCCGGAGCTTGCCTGCCATTTTTAGGACAATTCTTAAATCAGTGGCCCAAGATAAATATCTTATCTTTCTAGAATGGCAGTCTATGACCCTAAACATAACAGAACAGAGAATTCTCATTTGAACTGGACAATTTCCTATTTTCAAAGATTTGCAGCGAATTTTATGTGTTCTTGGGTGCTCGGCATTTGGTGACGTCATTCATTTATGTACAGCAAACAAATATTCATGGGAAATAATTAAATATTCATTTATGGGCAGTCTTTCTTGCCAAGAATACCTTTATTATAAGATTATAATGAAGAAACAGCATATGCTTACGATAATAAAGTGGATTAGCATCATGGTTCAGAATGCTAGAATGAACTCTTTTAAAACTATGTTGATTGGACATACTGATGGGCGTGATTTCAATAAATTATGTTCATGAGTACGAAAGAATATGAAAGCATTATGGGAGCTATACTCACTTATTCTGATCTAATATGATTTGATATTGTTTAGCGCAGTGATCTGCAGAGGACGCTATCAGGGGGTTGTAACGCGTCCAGTATTTTCGCCTGGTACAACTGGAAATACTGGACGCAGACCTCCATTTTTGATCCAGAGAGAGGTAGGTGTGATTTTACTCGGTAGCGTGTGGTCGTTTTTCAGTGTTTCCTTATCTAGAAACAGGCTCATCAAATTCCAAGTACATTGAGGAACACACAATTCTTATAAAATGACAGTCATTCCTCTAGATTTTTTGTAATGTGGGGTTAAGCACGGAAATACTTTTATTTGATTTTTTCCCAGGAAGTACACGAATCGAGTCAGATTTGTTTTTATTTACCATTTCATTAACAAGATATGCAATTTTCTTGTGTATGGAATAAGAATACAACTTCCAGTCGGCAAATTTTAGCTTTGAAATGATCGAAAATAGAAAAATGACGAAAGGATTGGTATCGATATGGAGAACTGAATTTAACAATTTTTTTCTCTTAAACCAATCATTGAAAACATTCTGTAAAAAACACGGTATTTTATGTAATGTTGACTGATTGACAACAATTTAATCCGAAAAGTATATAGAAACATTTTCTATGTTTTTCTTAACATTTTTTTTAATGCAATTGTTTTGCTCCTTTCTACCAATTCTTGAGAATGAAATAAAATGTCTTTCCGAACCTTGTTGGAACAAAATAGCATATACAACATGTTTTTAGACCTCTCAATATTATAGTTATGCAAAGGAATTTTTGGTTGATTTTAAAAAAAGTATTCAAAAAGTTAAAACAAAATCCCCCCAAGATAGATAAAAATCAAGATAAACCTTTTATTTCATTAACAAGATATTTTTTAAAATCAACCAAAAATTCCTTTGTACAATTTCAATATTGAGAGACCTAAACATGTTGTGTTTATGTCGTTTTGTTCCAATGAGGTTCGGAAAGATGTTTCATTTCACTCTGGAAACATGATACCAAGAACAAAACAAGTGTTTGATGTGTTTTCTAAAACAATATAGATGAAAGTATATATATATTTTTCAAATTATATTGTTACCATTCAAAAGATATTAAATTGACACTGCATAAAATTTTAGATTTTTTTGATGACTGGTTTAAGAGAAACGTGTGTTCAAAAAGTTCGCCATATCGATACCCATCCTTTAAAGAAATACCGGACGCAATGAAAAAATAATGGACGCAAGCCATTCAGTATTAACAAGCTTGCGTCCAGTACATTTTTTATTTCGTCCAGTATTTCTAAGATTTCGTCATTTTTCTTTTATCAATCACTTTTAAGCTAAAATTTACAGATTGGAGGCTGTATTGTTAGTTCATACACAAAAAAATCTTGTCAATGAAATGGTAAATAAAAATAAATATAGCTCAATTCGTGTATTTTCTGAAAAAAATCAAAATATTTCTTTGCTTAACTCCACATTACAGAAAAACTAGATGGATAGCTGTCATTTTATAAGAATTGGATGTTTCCCCAATGTACTGGGAATCTGATGAGCCTGTCTGTGGGTAAGGACACACTGTAAAACGATCACAGGCTACCGAGTAAAATCACACCAGTCTACTCACACCTACCTCTCTCTGGATCAAAAATGGAGGTCTGCGTCCAGTATTTCCAGTTGTGTCATTATGATTATCTTTGCATCAGCTCTATATTGCATGCATCATAAAGACACCGAGGTAATGGAATTCTAGGATGATGCTTGTGTTAGTCCTGATTTGCATAGTCGGTCACGTGGCCTCTCAATTGACGGTTGCACAGGTGAACGTGATGAAAACGAGGCTAAATCGGGCAATCGACGAATCGTATGACGAACTTGAAAACACACATCCGCTCATAGCAGGAGCCGTGAGGTAAAACTATCTTAGTAACCATTAACATTATTACTACGCGTGTGTGCTGATGTTTAGAAACTGAAACTTTGAAACATACATGAATATCTTCCGATGTAACCTTACAAAGCCAACCATGAAAATCAATTTCAAAGAAATACCCCAACTTGAAATAATGCACACGACAAAATGAGCAAAGCAAGAAATATAAAATAAAACAGGATCTTAAGAGGTTCTGGACAAATCATTTGATTCTGGACTTGTCATATTTTTTTTCAACGAAATCACATCCAAGGGTTGAATTTTTATTAGCTATTTAGAGAGTGAGTCCTGCCTAGTATTAATTTCAATAAAAAAGTTAAAATAGAACCCTATTTGAGAGTCAATCTAATACTTACATTACATTGATAAATTAAGGCAAATCCTGAAATATTTTAAAAGTGCATTTTTTATGAAATATTATCCAGCAAGTATTTAGAAGAAACGGTCTTATTTGAATACAAATCATAATAACATGATGATATTTTTCATGAAACATTTTTCATTTTTAATTTAGGTGAAAACCTTTACATGATGATGTGTTTTCATAACTTCTTTCATAAAATTCCATCAAGGGGTGAAGATAAAATGATCGAATTTAAGTGATTTAAGGATCACGAGAATATGTTTTCTTTGATATTTTCTATGAAATCCCATCCAATGGTCAAGGTAAAATTTTGATTTTGATTTGGTATTAGGTCACGTGTTCGAAAGATCCATATAAGGCCCATAGAACCATATAGGAACGTCATTTTGAATGTCACGTGATAGATCCATATAAGGCTTTTAGAACCATGTCGGGAAAGATGAGTGGAAGCCCCTGACACCTGTTTCACGATTTTATCCGAACGTTGTTCGGATCATTTCGGTTTTTATGCACTTCATTATTGTACCGAAGTTTGCCGATTCGATTCGTCGTATTTCGGAATCCTGGTGACAATTTTATACTCCATTTGGAGTATTTTTGATCCACTTCTTATGACGAAATTTCCGGAACCTTGTTCGGATTAATCCGGATTTTCTGACCTACTTTATCTTCCGAGATTTCACGAGTTAACATTCGTCTCATTTCGGAATCCTGGTGACAATTTTATACTCCATTGGAGTATTTTTGATCTACTTCTTATGACGAAAATTCCCGAACCTAGTTCGGATTAAACCGGATTTTCTGACCTACCTTTTCTACCGAGATTTAACGAGTTACATTCGTCTCATTTCGGAATCCTGGTGACAATTTTATACTCCATTGGAGTATTTTTGATCTACTTTTTCTGGATTTTGCCCTACTTATTATTGTGACAACAAGCAAATCAAAAAGTTCGACATGAACGGGTCTCGATCAACTAACCTAGAGCCTGAAAGCCAGGCACGCTAACCATGAGGCCAACGTGCTACCGATATGAAAGAACAAAAGTATTATATATTTATACCGAGCGTCAATTCAAAATGATCCTCACTTTTGACTCCACTTAAATACGACTCGTCAGTTGTATCAAGAATAGGTGAACGCCTATGGCGCTAGGGAATAATCCAGTCCCAGGTGAGCGGTTCGTATCCCTCCGTGATATACTATTTTTGTTTTATTAAATACGACAGAAAGGAGCAAGGTGTAGTTTGAAAACAAGACGTTAGTTTGTTTCAAAACAGTTTGGAAACATTAATCTCTGATAATTTAAGATTTTCCACTCCTGAAGGGCCTCTAGATCTATGAAATTCATTAATCCACTCAGTAAAAATACGATTTCTCTGTAACCTGATGTCCAATCAAGATCATTCAAATATATATGTGTTCCTGACACGTTTGGGCGTCCGGGAATAGCAAGGTCTACACAAAGTTTGCACGCGAAATTGACGTAATTCATGACTGAAATCGGGAAGACAAAATTTGAGATTCACAAACAAAATTGCTTCTGAAAACTATTTACAAAAGTGTTCCAGAGACTCTAATCTACTTGGCTAAGGTTTTATTTGAAGATACATTGCCTTATTAAGCAGGTAGAGGGGCATACAGAATACGGAAGCAAATGCTATGTTGAAAATTTTCTATATTTCAATTTGAACCTGTTATTACATGTCACGTAGGCCAGTGTTTTATATGGGGATTATATGTACTTTACTTGTTTACATGAACGTAAATCATTACATGAAATCTGCATTCTTCCGG
Source organism: Owenia fusiformis (assembly GCA_903813345.2). Taxonomy (NCBI): domain Eukaryota; kingdom Metazoa; phylum Annelida; class Polychaeta; order Sabellida; family Oweniidae; genus Owenia; species Owenia fusiformis. The sequence continues at coordinate 279,175 of CAIIXF020000004.1, read as the reverse complement.
GTTTAATCTGGGTTTGTATTGTCTTAATAGAGATTTTACATTTTGGCATGCCAACCTAAGGTCCCTGCGATTGCATGGGTGCACTAAGGTCCTATCACTTTTGGAAGAGTTTATTTTCATTCATAAGGTAGTATAGGAATCTTTACATTTTATAAGCACAAGATTTGAATACACACTCAGTCGAGCCAGTTACTTGAATAAAACCTTGACATTGCAAATCTATGGAGTAAATGTACTATAGAATATAACTTATCAATGTGCAAAAGACCCCATGCAGAACAGTTCTAGTGATACAGACAGTCTTCCCATTACAAACCAAAGGCTTTACCAAAACGCCCAAAAATCACTATGAATTTTTCTAGTATTGCAGACATTTATAGTTAGTTTATTGACTAAATTACACAAACAGGCACATTTCTAAAAAAAATCTTACTTGGAAATACGGTTCTTATAATTGGGTTCCATATATACATATTAAAATGTGTTGGTTCATGCATGCACATTGATGGATAAACAAAATATTTGTTCATACAAACTGGAGAACGTACAACATCTGCGTTCATACACACTGGAGAAAGTACATATTATTTGTTGATACAAAAGGTGTGTTCATAAACAATGGAGTACATGTACATACTATTTGTTCATACATGTTGGTTCATATACATGTTCATACTGGAGATAGAACGTATTGTCTCTTCCACTATAAATATAGTAGTACATAAAATTTGTTCATACACACTGGTTTAGGTACATTTTATTCATTCTGACACATTGATTAATAAACAAAATATTTGTTGAGACACAGAAGAGAATGAACAAATTTTTGGTTCATGCACAATGGAGAAAGTACAAATGATTTGCTTATACATATTGGAGAATGGACGCAAAATATTTGTACATACATACGAGGAGAAAGTACATAAAATGTGTTCATAGAAAGTGGAGAACGTACAGAGTATTGGTTAAATAACTTGTGAAAGTACATAATATTTGCTCATACACACTGGAGAAAGTACATGATATTTGTCAATACACACAGTTAAAAAGTATTATTTCATATATACACTGGAAAAATATAAATAGTAGTTCATACACACAGAAGAAAGTACAATATATTGATTCTGAAACATTGGTGAATAAAAAATAGGGAAATGAACCTAGTTTCGGTTCATACATACTGGAGAAAGTATATACACAGGAGTGTGACTCAGAAATGTGACTAAAAAAACAGTTAAAAGTTGGACTTTTGGAAAAGTCACCAGACAGAATCTATTGCATTTTTCGGAAAGTTTGCCAAATATATTATCTAAAATGATAGGAGCTTGGAAAATTTAAATTCATTCCTAGAAATAGAAAAAATGAGAAACTGATTTACAGCAATCCATTTTCTTTTTATGATCACAATTTTTGTTTCAGACAACTTTCAAAGCTCCTATGATTTAGAGCAATATATTGGGCACATTTTATGAAAAAATCAGAACATTCTGTTCAGCGACATTTCCAAAAGAAAACTTTTTAATCATTTTTCAGTCACAAAGACTTCGGAGGGCTGAAAAGTCTGACATGATGTTTAGAGTCATTCTGAGCATGATCATTGTGATCCTGGTCATGTAAATGATATGTGAGAGTAGTGAAACTGATTGATGGCAAAACAGAACTCTATTCAGTTTTTAAAAAATCCAATATCAACGTATCTTTTCATTTCCTGTTTTGTGTACATTTCTGATAACTACTTCCTTAACCCACACTGGAGAAAGTACAAACTGTTAGTTTATACACCCTGAAGAATGGAGAAAATATGAGTTCAACGTTTGAGATGTTTGATCTATACATACTGAACAATCATACAAACTAGAGAGACTTTGAGAATATTGATTAATCCAATCTGAGTAATATGATAGTTGGTTCTTCAAAATAAGAGGTTTACTTAGATTTTGAATATCAATATAGATTTGCATCACGTGTTATAAAGAATCTGATCTTCGTAACTTACTTAACTTAAATGCATGCGGATTAATATTCAATAGATTTACATTAAATGCAGAGTTCCTGTGACAGTGGCATTTATTTTTAGTGATCAAGAAAGTACTTTGCATGCTCTCGCCAAGTTATATAGGAAGAAAGCCAGAGCATTTTCATGCTGATACACATCGCATCTAAAAACGTCTGTGTCTATGATGCAAGAAGAGAGGGTCATGGTATTCCATCATGGAGCATTTTCGAAACCCTTCTTTATAAAATATGTAAACCATTCTTAGAATTGCTATATTGAAAATGGGCTATTGGTATGCACTGTGTACAAGTAATGCCGATTGCTCCGATTTTCACTAGGGCGCCCTGTCGATTGAGTATTTTGTTCAAAATTGAATACAATTTTGAACAAACGGAGCAAATGTGATACAGGCATCAGTTTAGCATGAATTTATTTTGTTAGGATACCAGTACTAAGTTTGCAAACATGCATGTCAACCATGGCCAATCAGAACAGTACATCCCTTCTATGTGATGATATAAACCCTTCCTACACCTTGGTTTAGCTTTGGATCACTATGCTATCACTATGTGGCAGAAATGCATTCTAATTGGATATAAATGATCACATGACCTTAGTTCACCTTAGTTCACCAAGGTATCAGGAGATGGCATGCCAAAATGTAAAATCTCTATTGGGGCTTTTCGACTTTAAAACAAACCCTACCTAAATGGATTGTGTCTCGGGAACGTTTTTGTAAATAGTTATTATAAACAATTCTGAAAGAATATCACATATTTTTGTCTTCCCGATTTCAGTCATGAATTACGTCAATTTCTCGTGCAAACATAGGGTAGATGTTGTCATAACCGGATGTCAGAACGTGTCAGGAACATATAGATACTCGAATGATGTTGATTGAACATCAGAGTGCAAAAAATAAGCAGCACTTTAGGCCACCTTAAATACAACTCGTCAGTTGTATCCAGTTGGAATCCCAGCGTATTTTTTTAATTTTTTTAATTATATGGTTGTGCTTTGATTTTACGCTGAAAACATTTATAACAACGTCAACTTTATATTAAAACATTTATTATCTTTTCAGTTGTATTAAAATGTAAAATATGATACATGTCAGCTTATTGCTTTCTGGAGAACAGTCAGGGTTTAAATTTGGTACAATGAATCGGACACTCATGTAAATCGACATGGTTATAACATTGAGCTCAATGCAGTAAATTAGTTATTTCTATGAATCACAGCGGGATTGGTTTCATTTTATATGATTGCCAACTCTGGCGGTATCTTTGTAAATGCTTTTGACCGCGGTAAATGTGAAACTGATACAGTTGTGTATTATTCAATTGTTTTATGTCTTGGTCACATTTGCTCCGATTTTCACTGCGGCGCCCGGCCGATTGAGTATTGTGTTCAGAAATGTATTCAATTTTGAACAAAATACTCGCAGCAAATGTGATCCAGGCATTACACAGCGGTATTTCGAACATACTATTGTTGCATAACCACGACCCAGCCAATTTTAAAATCATACTCCTTATTTAAATCCAACGATAGGAGCTCATGGAAAGTATACATTTTAACTTTTATTCATCTTTACAAATACTAGAAATCTACATGTTCGAGTGGATCACGAAGGGTCCCCACATAGCAGCAGTCTCCATAAAATGCAAAATACCTGTATTGATAACTTGACTTTGACTGATTTTTGAATTGAGATGAACTTGTTGAAACCTCGTGAAACGCCAGATACTAGAGTACCTAGATGTGACCTTGAAATAATGTTGGCCAATACACATTGACTTTGACCTTAGGTCACCTAATCATGTGTCGTCAAGGGTCATTGTAGCCCTCAAGGTCCTTACAACGCCAAATACTTAGATATTAATTTTTGATCTTGAAACAAACTTGACCCAGTAACATTGGCCTTGAACTCAGTTCACCTAATCGTTGGTTGCCAAGGGTCACAGCAGTCCAAAGGACTTTAAATCACCAAATACCTAGACATTGACATTTCGCATAGGAATGACCTTGACTTCAGGTCACCTAATCATTTTAATCGATTATACCTTCATCAATTTCTAACATATCGTAAATATTTTGTGAGATATTGTATTTGAGATTGTAAGGAATAGTGTACGTCAGTTGTACATGTTGCTTGTAATTTTGTCACCTCCATATATCTGATTCTGCCTTTAAGCTAGAATGACTTTGACCTCTGACCTTAGTAGAACGCTCACTGGCCCATCAAGTATGAGGGCAAAAGGAGATGTCGAGACCTTCTATAAAGCATGTTCGGTCTGTCTGTCATTTTGTCTGTCTGTCGGGACATCTCCTTCTACACCATTTAACCTTAAGTTAGTAAGTTGGTCTCCGAAGGTCAGAGTTAAGTTCATTCAAAGGTAAACGATCAATGTCTAGGTATTTGGCGTTTGATGATACTATGGCCCTTGGCGAATTATGATTAGATGAACCGAGGTCAACATTAATGTTTCTTGTACAAGGTCATCCCAAGGTCAAAGATAAATATTTAGGTATTTTACGTTTCAAGACCTTTGGACAAATTCGATTCAATTCAAGAATCGGTCAAGGTAAAAAAATAAATATACAGGTATTTTGTATTTTTTGTAAAGATGTATTAAATTTAAATGTATACAGAGATAAAATAGGTTAGCTCCTATCGTTTCCTTGTGTATACGTTTATGTCTCTGTGTAATAACGCAGATGCGAGCAGGTAGTTACCAGTCTCACCACAAGGTGGCTCGTTCGGGTCAGATAGCATGGCGGGTATGGTAGAAAGTTCCCTTTAACTTAAAGTACATCTGTTTTCGTGGTTCAATTTTCATATCACCCTTAAAATGTATCTAATAGCAATGCAAATTAAAATATGTCCAGTGAAAGAAAATGCAATACAAGAATAGATATTTCACTTTTTGTGATTTTGTAACAATGGGGTTATTTTTGTATAACGCATTGAAACAACTTTAAAAAGTGAGCAATGTCAGTGTTGTGATAATAACGCCCCTCATACCTATTTATTACAGGTCGTGTAGACCATTGTTGCCTGATTCATTGCAAAAACATTGACTTTTGCACGTTGATGATGATGATGCGCCGTTAATAGAGATTTTACATTTTGGCATGCCAACCTAACTTCCTTACCATGGCATGGGTGCACTAAGGTCCTATCACCTTTGGAAGAGTTTATTTTCATTCAAAAGGTAGTATAGGAGTCGATACATTTTATAAGCACAACATTTGAATACACACTCAGTGGAGTCAGTTACTTGAATAAAACCTAGACATTGCAAATCTATATAGTAATGTATTAGTATAGTATATAATTTATCAATTGTGCAAAAGACCCCATGCAGAACAGTTCTAGTGATAAAGACAATCTTCCCATTACAAACCAAAGGCTTTACCAAAATGCCCAAAAATCACTATTGATTTTTCTATTATTGCAGACATTTCTGGTTAGTTTATTGACTTAATTTCACAAACAGGCGCAATTCTAAAAAATCTTACTTGGAAATACAGATTAAGGTGCTATAAGTTAACAGGAAATGACAAAACAAAAAATGTCAAAACCATGCTGGATTTTGAAAATTTTTTGAATCAAGATAACAGAGTTCTGTTTGGACCTCCAGTCAGTTTAATTAGTTCCACATATCATTTACATAACTGGGAACACAAGGAAAATGGTCAGAATGACCATAAACATGATGAAATAACCTTTTAAGCCCTTTGAAAATATGACTGAAAAATAGCTAAAAGTAGGTGCTCAGGAAAGGTCACTGAAGAGAATCTTTTGACCTTTTCAGAAAATGTGCCCAATATATTACTCTAAATGAAACAATTAAAAAAAATTCATATCATTCTCAGAAAAAGAAAAAAATGAAAAAAAAACTGAATTTAAAATCGATCTATTTTCCTTTTAACTACAGCAATTATTGTTTCAGTGATTTTTTAAAATTTCAAAGATTGTATCATTTAGAGCAATAAATTAGACACATCTTCTGAAAAGAATCAAGAGATTCTGTTTATTGACCTTTCCTGAGCACCTAGTTTTAGCTATTTTTCAGTCACATTTTCAGAGGACTGAAAAGGTTATTTCACCATGTTTATGTTTATTTTTTGTTTTGTCATTTCTGTTAACTTACATAGCATCTTAAATTACAAATTAAAATGTGTTGCATGAAACACATTGATGAATTTGTTCATACAAACTGGAGAAAGTATATAATCTGGGTTCTCCACTTTCAATGAACACATTTTTTGTACTTTCTCCTGCATGTATGAACAAATATTTTGTGACCATTCTACAACATGCATAAGCAAATGATTTGTACTTTCTCCATTGTGCATGAACCAAAACGTTGTTCATTCTCTTCCGTGTTTTCAATATTTTGTTAATTAATCAATGTGTCAGAACGAATACAATGTACCTAAACCAGTGAGTATGAACGAATTTAATGAACTACAATACCTATAATGTGTATGAAGAGACATTACGCTCTTTCTCCAGTATGGACATGTATATGAACCAACACGCCTGTGTATATACTTTCTCCAGTATGTATGAACAAATATCATGTACTCCATTTTTTATGAACACACATTTTGTATGAACAAATACTATGTACTTTCTCCAGTGTGTATGAACGTACAGAGTATTGGTTAAATAACTAGTGAAAGTACATAATATTTGCTCATACACACTGGAGAAAGTACATGATATTTGTCAACACACACAGTTAAAATTTATTGTTTCATATATACACTAGAAAAATATAAATATTAGTCCATACACACATACACAGAAAGTAGATAAAACAATAAATTATTGGTTTAGGAACATGGGAAATTAACCTAGTTTCGATTCATACATACTGGAGAAAGTATACACAGAGGAGTGTGACTCAGAAAATGTGACTCAAAAACAGTTAAAAGTTGGACTTTTAGAAAGGTCACCAGACAGAATCTATTGCATTTTTGAGAAAGTGTGCCAAATATATTATTTGAAATTATAGAAGCTTTTGAAAATTTGAATTCATTCCTAAAAATAGAAAAAATGAGGAAACTGCTTTAGAAAGCAATCTATTCTCTTTTTATGATCACAATATTTGTTGCAGACAACTTTTCAAAATTTCAAAGCTCCTATGACATGTATGATTTAGAGTAATATATTGGGCACATTTTCTGAGAGGTCTTTCACATGATGTTTAGGGTCATTCATTCATACAAACTAGAGAGAGAAAGAGAATATTGATTAATCCAATCTGAGTAATATGATAGATAGTTGGTTCTTCAAAAAAAGAGGTTTACTCAGATTTTGAATATCAAATAGATTTGGATCAAGTGTTATTAAGAATCTCATCTTCTTAACTTACTTAACTTCGAGCATGCAGATAAATATTCAATGGATTTACATAAATTTATAAAATGCAGAGTTCCTGTGACAATGGCATTTATTTTTAATGATCAAGAAAGTACTTTGCACCCTCCCGCCAAGTTAGGAAGAAGCCAGAGCTTTCATTCTGGTACACATCGCATCTAGAAACATGTCTGTTTCTATCATGTAAGAAGAGAGGGTCAAGGTATTCCATGATGGAGCATTTTGGAAACCCTTCTTAGATATTACTATGCTGAAAATGGGCTATTCAGGCATACACTGTGTACAAGTAATGCAGATTGCTCCGATTATCACTACGGCGCCATGCCGATTGAGTATTTTGTTCAAAATTGAATACAATATTGAACAAACGGAGCAAATGTGACCCAGGCATCAGTGTAGCATGAATTTATTTTGTTAGGATGCCAGTTAGAGCTATTGATGCAAGTACTAAGTTTGCAAACATGCATGTCAACCATGGCCAATTAGAAAAGTGCACCCCTTCTATATGATAATATAAACCCTTCCTACACATTGGTTTAGCTTTGGATCACTATGCTATCACTGTGTGGCAGAAATGCATTCTGATTGGATATAAATGATCACATGACTTAGTTCACTAAGGTGTCAGGAGATGGCATGCCAAAATGTAAAATCTCTAATAATAGATCTCATATCTTAGAAGCGTATCAGTTCAAAAAAATACTAGAAGACCTTACATATTTTGCCATGCACTGCGCCTATTCATTTGGCAATTCAGTTGTAAATTTTATCTTGAAAAAAATAAATCTTCCAAATTTGTTGAGTTTTCTTGCAGAAATCGCATACTCCCCCCCCTCCGTCCATTTTGTATGATCACCGGGCGTGATTTAAGCTGCTGATATTCTTCTTTAAACGAGTCGGATCTTCAAAATCTATAAGTTGGACTCCCTTTATAGAAGCTTTGAACTGAATTTGCACTGCTTAATGCTGAAATTTTATTGTTTATCCATACATTTTAAGAAAAAATGTATAAAAAGAGATGTTAAGCCAAATGTTGCCCTAAAAATTCAGAAAATGTAAAAAAATTCGAATTTTCTATGTACAGGCCTTGTTGCCCCTTTAAGAAGCTCAATATGTAAATTATCTAATCAAACACTTCGTCCACCATTTTGAAACACTAATCAATCCAATCTGTGCTAGCGATTCATAGGGCGAGCCATTGGGATATTTCCAGGGTTCGTACACACCTGCAAATGTCAGGGAAATTGACTTAATTTTCCAAGTGCTGGAAATGTCAGGTAATTTTAAAATTAGGTCAAAAGGGCCAAAGATGACCGGGAATTTTGAAACGGTAGATATGTCAGGGAAAAGTCAGGGAAATTTGTATCAGTGTTGAAAAAATAATGTTCCAGAATTATTTTTTTAGGACTATGACAGGATATCAATGAAATCCAAAATGTAATATTTAGTTGATTCCACAGGCTAAAGTATGAAAATGTATAACATATATCTAAAAATTTTACACTGTCTTGATTAATGAATTTCATAGATCTAGAGGCCCTTCAGGAGTGGAAAATCTTAAATTATCAGAGATTAATGTTTCCAAACTGTTATGAACAAACTAACGTCTTGTTTTCAAACTACACCTTGCTCCTTTCTGTCGTATTTAATAAAACAAAAATAGTATATCACGGAGGGATACGAACCGCTCACCTGGGACTGGGTTATTCCCTAGCGCCATAGGCGTTCACCTATTCTGGATACAACTGACGAGTCGTATTTAAGTGGATTCAAAAGTGAGGATCATTTTGAATTGACGCTCGGTATAAATATATAATACTTTTGTTCTTTCATATCGGTAGCACGTTGGCCTCATGGTTAGCGTGCCTGGCTTCCAGGCTCTAGGTTAGTTGATCGAGACCCGTTCATGTCGAACTTTTTGATTTGCTTGTTGTCACAATAATAAGTAGGGCAAAATCCAGAAAAAGTAGATCAAAAATACTCCAATGGAGTATAAAATTGTCACCAGGATTCCGAAATGAGACGAATGTAACTCGTTAAATCTCGGTAGAAAAGGTAGGTCAGAAAATCCGGTTTAATCCGAACTAGGTTCGGGAATTTTCGTCATAAGAAGTAGATCAAAAATACTCCAATGGAGTATAAAATTGTCACCAGGATTCCGAAATGAGACGAATGTTAACTCGTGAAATCTCGGAAGATAAAGTAGGTCAGAAAATCCGGATTAATCCGAACAAGGTTCGGGAAATTTCGTCATAAGAAGTGGATCAAAAATACTCCAAATGGAGTATAAAATTGTCACCAGGATTCCGAAATACGACGAATCGAATCGGCAAACTTCGGTACAATAATGAAGTGCATAAAAACCGAAATGATCCGAACAACGTTCGGATAAAATCGTGAAACAGGTGTCAGGGGCTTCCACTCATCTTTCCCGACATGCTTCTAAAAGCCTTATATGGATCTATCACGTGACATTCAAAATGACGTTCCTATATGGTTCTATGGGCCTTATATGGATCTTTCGAACAGGTGACCTAATACCAAATCAAAATCAAAATTTTACCTTGACCATTGGATGGGATTTTATAGAAAATATCAAAGAAAACATATTCTCGTGATCCTTAAATCACTTAAATTCGATCATTTTATCTTCACCCCTTGATGGAATTTTATGAAAGAAGTTATGAAAACACATCATCATGTAAGGGTTTTCACCTAAATTAAAAATGAAAAATGTTTCATGAAAAATATCATCATGTTATGACTTGTATTTAAATAAGACCGTTTCATCTAAATACTTGCTGGATAATATTTCATAAAAAATGCACTTTAAGAATATTTCAGGATTTGCCTTAATTTATCAAAGTAGTGTAAGTATTAGATTGACTCTCAAATAGGGTTCTACACTCCCCTCCATAAGTTTGGCAACCTTTTTTCCCCTTTGAACTATGTGTTAAAGCCTCTTTACGTTTGAAAGGTAAAGAGGCTTTAACACGTAGTTCAATGGGGGAAAAAAGGTTGCCAAACTTATGGAGGGGAGTGTATTTTAACATTTTATTGAAATTAATACTAGGCAGGACTCACTATCTAAATAGCTAATAAAAATTCAACCCTTGGATGTGATTTCGTTGAAAAAAAAATATGACAAGTCCAGAATCAAATGATTTGTCCAGAACCTCTTAAGATCCTGTTAATAATTGATAAAGAAAAATTTTCATCTCACTTTGAGATCATATGGATCAGATAGAATAATACATTTGAACAACCACTCCCACACACATGCACGGGTAAATTATTTAGTTAGGAACTAGAAATTTCAAGTTTATGTAAGTCTCGGGTAATAATGCCGATATGGCAAAAAAGCCTTGAATTAAATTCAGAGATGAAAATTAATCTTCGATGTTTCCACCGAATAATGGGTGGGTACAAAACGCATGCGTGAAAATAAGTTTTCCTTTTAGGTTAGCGTTCCACGATTGTGTTGGTGGTTGTGATGGATGCATTAACCACAACAATCCAGAAAACGCAGGTAAATTTTCACATTCGGTCAAGGTTTTTATAGCTTGCTTATAATCAATTTTAGAAATAAAAACTCAATTTAAATGTAGATTGTACTTTTTGAAGCCAATTCATGGAACTGCTCTTGAATATTCATTAGCGTATCTGGTCAATCACAGTACATTATGCTTGGTCATGTGACCTTAACCGGCCAATTACAGTACGCTTTTGATGGTCATGTGAACTTATCCCACAAATGGGAATTCACGTTGAGGTGCTTGAGAGTACACCATCAGGGCCGTTGCCATCTTTCAACATGCATCTCAATGGTACAAAGAGTAAGGAGAGCTCTACCTAAGGCGTTTATCGCTCTTTGAAGGTCTTCGCTTCTACACAAACCAGTTAGATTCCGTCTACGATGCTGAATTCTCGAGCCAACTTTCCCGTGCAGACTTCTATGTTCTTGCCTCTATTACGGCAGTCGAGAGAGGGGCAGAGGTAAGCATTCGTTAATCCCATAATGCAATTCATTAAGCAGAAGATATATCCCACAATGCAATTGATTAAGCAGACTTCTATGTTCTTGCCTCTATTACGGCAGTCGAGAGAGGGGCAGACGTAAGTATTCGTCGGTTTTATCCCATTATGCAACTAATTAGACAGAAGACCTTTTCCATCATGCATCTGATTAAGCCTCTGACTTTCATGTTCTTCCCTCTGTTATTGTATTTGAGAGAGGGACAGTGGTAAGGTTTCGGAGTAAACTGTAAGCTTGTTGGTGATGTCTTTTTATTCTTGAAAATGTTTAAATGTGTAGTGTTCTGAGCACATGCGCTCTTTCATAGGCAACAGTTAAAGAGGATCAAAACTAAATATGTTTGACTGTTGTATATTCATATTTATAAATTAGAATTTAATTTGAACGATTGTAATGAACTCGCACTCACATATCTATCTTATAGTTTGATCTACTAACCCCCCTATCACACCAAACTAGTTCTTACCCGTTCTTGCCAGTCCTACGAAAACGTCGTAAAACGGGCTCAATCTGGCTGTGGTCGGGAAATATGTCTTAAATAATTAGCTTCTTCGTTCTTAAACAGTCTTCAATACGTCCATCTCGTTCGCAGTTCGTTCAGGTCACACCACGTCGGGGTGCAACGTCGTAGAACGCGTCCCTTAGTCTAGAAGGTCAACATGACCTGATTTCAGAACGGTATGGTCGCCATCGAATTTTGAATCGATTCAAAATTCTTAAATCACATTCCCGTCTGAGAACGTTCATAAAGTTTGTAAATAGACCTTAGAAAGTTGCAGCTACGTTCATTCCGTTCGCACACAGTTTAAAACCAGTTTTGAAGAACGCAGTGGCAACTTGTTTGGTGCGTGTGATAGCTATATTTTTGCTATCTCGTTCATAAGCAGTGTTAAATACGTTCTTAATCAGTTTAAACCCGTTTGCAATTAGTTCTACCTCGTTCTCAACACGTCCTCAGACAGTTCAACTCGTTGTTAAAACGTCCCTAGTAGGACTGAAGTACGACGGTTCCGTTCGTAGAACGTCCAGCTCGTCGTTAGTACGTTGTCACTCGTTCTAATTGTAGAAAGTGACGACCACGAGAACATTTTGAGCATGTTCTAAGTTCTAGAGGACCTACCCGCTCGAGTACGTTCGATGAAGTTTGTAAATAGATCCCAAACGGTTCTTAGTAGGTCCAGTTCGTTCGTACACAGTTGAAGCCCGTTTCCGAGAACGTAGTGAGAACTAGTTTGGTGTGATAGTAGGGTTACCGACACACCTAAATATATTTATTGCTTGTACACATAATTATATGTTTCCGTCATGCGCGTTGAGCAATTTTTAAAATCACTTTTTATCGTATAGCAATAAATATTACCGACAGGGCTCGTAACCGCCAATAGCTGACCACATTAGCTCTGTAGCCCAAACAAAGTGTTATTTTGTTAATACAAAACCTCATCATATTTAGTGTTTAACTTAATATTATTATAAAGACTGGCATGGTGTTACATTTTAGTTTGCTAATTGTTTACCAGAGGACGCTGACTGTACTCCTCAACTAACATTCCGCTACGGGCGTCCAGATTGCCCTACGTCACCAAATACCAATATTGTCCAAGAATTTCCGAACGCACGAGAAGGAGTTGGCGATCAAATAACCTATTTTCAAAATGAATTTGGGTTCAACGTACGGGAAACTGTGGCGATAATTGGAGCGCATACCTTGGGCAGGGCACATACAGAGAACCTTGGATGGGAAGGTAAGTAGAGATTATGGTCATTTTTCATGGTCATGTGACTTTATTTGACCAATAACAATTCATTCTTCTTGGATATGTGACCTCATCAGACTAGTCGTGGTACTGTCAGGCACATACAGCTAACCTTATGTTTAGAAAGGTTTGTTTGACAAATAACAATTCATTCTAATTTTTGATATGTTCTGTCTTTATATTTTAATAATATTATCCTATCATTTTTGAATTGATTGTTATGTTTGGATGCTATTTTTGTGATATCATAAGACATGTAAAATATCACGGATAATGTAATCTATTGGACATTGTCTAGAAAGAAAAATATTTTACAAGTTGAAACTTTAAAAAATGGAAGGTCGATTATTACCATATTGCAAGAAATTGGGAATGTTGGTAGCAATTCAGTTCATTTGTCATGGTCATGTGACCTTATTTGACCAATAAAAGTTAATTCTGATAGGTCACGCCACCTTATCTGACCAATCAAAGTACTCATTGCAGGAAGTTGGGTCCGCAGCGCAGATGTTTTAAATAACGCGTTCTATCATGATATGCAAGACGCTGGTTGGCGTTGGGTAAGTTCATGACACTTTTGAGATGTGATATTCGACGGTTTGAGAAGTGATATTCGATTGTTTGAGGATTTTTTGCCAAAATATGATATCTTGATCCAAATATCCAATATATCTTCACCTGATATTCGTTCTTTATCCTTGTAACCATTGCATAAATAAGTATACGGGAAATAATTTTAATCAGTTGCCTGAGAAAGTGAATTGAGAGCGGGACATTTAATCCTCTGTAGGTCGAAATATTACAAGATCTCAGGTTCTCTTAAAAACGTGTTACTTAATCAACCCCCCTACTTTTATCCGAACTGTGCTTCAAATTAACCTTTTATATTGCTTATGTTATTTATGTTTCGCCATGGTACAATAATAATGCATTACATTGAAAAATTAAGGGGAAATTGAATTTCCAATATTTTTCTATGTGGAAACTCAGTCAGGATATTTTACAGACCCACAGAGACAACACACCATACTTAGATGAGAGGCATTTCCAGTGGGAAGGTTCAGGAGGAGTCAGTATGTAAACTTTCATTTTAAGTAGCTTCAGGGTCCGTCCCATTTGTATGATTCAAACCAGAGATCATACATGTAGTTGTCAAAGGTTTTGTGACATATACTTTCACGTATTCTGTCGTGTATTCTTTTGTCCCATGGACTATTTCCTAAACTACTGTGAAATGTATGACCAAGCAACTGCTTGATGCATTCTGTTATGCTGTTAATGTTTAACATTTTAGCAATAATGCTGAATTCCGATATGGGGCTGCTGTTGGACCAAGAGCCAAATGAAGATGGCAGCGTCGACTGTGATTGGTCAGTTTGTCCATTTGCTTCGACCGTTGACATTCTGAACGAATACGCTTTCTTGAACAACGTCTGGATACGAGATTTCACAGGAGCGTTCCAGAAACTTATCGAAAACAGGAATTTTAATCTAACTATACCGACCCCTTAATATGTAAATTACGTTTGTCGAATAAATGATACTTATACTTATCGAATTGTCTAATTAAAACCTTTTGAGTTAAGTAAGATCAAAAATACATTCGATTTTCACTAAATAGCGTGTTTATTAGTCCCTTATGTTTATAATTCATAACGCTTGTGTACTACGTCATCGTTTTTCCCGCAGCTTCTTTCGTTCATTGCCTTTACCCTTGACATGCGAAACGAGTACGCTGTCTCAAACCACGTCCAGATACGATATTTCAAAGGAGAGTTCCAGAAAGTGGCAGAAACTTATCGAAAACAGAAATTTCAAGCTGGCTATAGTACAATCGCCTTAATATGTAAATCATCTCATGAATGTCAAATATATGATGCTCCTCGAATTCTTTAGTCAGAACTGTTTGTGTATAGTAAGATAACAAGTTACCCTTCCTACACACACTTCAGACTGCAGTTGGAATCAAAATAAAGGATACCATTTGAAAGCTCGTTCAAAATTTCAAACAATCATATCTTACGAAATCTGACAGGAACAAGGAAAATTGACACTGTTAATCATTACAATTTATGTCATTGTCAAAGCTCAATCAAAACCTCAAAAGAGTTAACTGAAACAGCGTCGTTTCAAACGTGACTATTAACATTCATTAACAGAAACAATCCTGACGTACGTGAACTTCATCACGTAAGCCATTCAACCACCGCCCAATTTCATAGATTGCATATGAAGCTATTATAGGTGAACTCAACAATATTATAGTGATATTTTGAAGTCAATTCAGCTGACATTCATGGGCACGTTATTTTATCGCGTTGTGTCGCTTTAAGGTAGATCACGTACGATAATTCGGCTAGCAGGGCAACTTACACCTTATACGGCATTCGTACTAAAATGACATATACAATCACCTTAACTTAAGAAAAATATGTCATTTTCCCATTGTATATACATTGCAGGTATTGTTAAAAAGATATAGAAAAATTGTTACGATCTCAAATTACAGAATTTTGGAGGGTGAGTTAAGATATTTATTTTTATTTTCATTTCGCGTTCTTCTTTATAGCACTTGTTTTTTGTGCTGAAATCAGTCATTGTTTCGACATAGCATATATTCACGCTTAAACTCAAGCGATATTTGGAATATAGGTTATATTTTACTACTTAATATAGCTTTATTTTATACACAATATACCTAGATAATATATATACATATGTATTTATAATACGTTTCTATATGTACAAAGAAGAAAGTTGTTAGCATCTCATTCCTCACAAACATATCTTACATTTTTCAAGATAATGGAAAGCTGTTTATTGATGCTTGAATTAAATGTATTTGTGAAAAATCTGAGCTCGGGGAAATCCAAGTTTTTGTCGAAATGTACCTCGAACGAGGTCAAAGTAAATCCAAAACCGCCAAGCTATCCCAAACTATGATCTCGTGAAAAAGAATCAAAATGACTACATGAATTTTACATCCTATATTTCCATTTTCTTAATATAGTTGACAGGGAAAAAATACAAAATGGCCAAACCGAAGTTTGTTTGATTGCAATGGTCACATGATAATAATACTAGACGTATTGCAATAGGTCTTTTGCGCCTCTAAAATTATGGCTTGAAATCATTAAAAAGATAAGTCAGGAAATGGGTCAGAATATCGAATTAGAAAATATCGAAAATTGTAAAGTTTGAAAACCAACTCAATCACACAGTATTGTACCTATCCCTAAGTAACATCATACTATCAAATGTTACTTCACTTTAAGGATTGGGCAAGAGATTTTTGTCTGTTTCAACCATTTGTTATGCATTCCATATCTATTGAAGCAGCATATTACTACAAAAATCATAAATTCCCTTCCTAATACTCAAAAGCAAATAAATAAAAGAGAATTCTAAAAACAAAAAACTTTTAATCATATCACCAGTATTCAAAACTAACTATTTTTATTCCTAAAGTATTATTTACTAGTACTGTCTTTGCAACCCATACACCAGTGGAACCAGAATCTCCATGTGCCCACATGCACATAACTAAGTGAGCTGCTGTTGGCTTTTACTATGTTTGATCCAAAAACTCCCTAAGCTGTTTGTAAACTTCAAATATCTATTTTGCTGCTATAATCACAGTACCAAATCCCAAAATTCAATGTGCATGCAAATGGAGAAAATGGTTCCACCAGTGTAATCCAAACAGAAATCAAGTTCCTGTGTAAAGGGTTTAGTTACCCCTGGATTACAAACCAGTGTCACCACCTCCTAAATTTTGAAAGCCAAATCTAAAACTCTTGTCTTTTGTCTGTTGATACTATTTTATTTTGGTAAGAATAATAACAGCCTACACATTCTTTAACCACCAACAAAATAACCTCGGAGATACACAAAGGAGACGTCACGTAACCAGATAACATTATATTTTTATTTATTCAAATGTCAAATATCATGATAGGCTAGACTATATTCATCAGAGGCAAAATAGTACACGTACAATCTAACGTTAGAAATTCATATTTGATTTACTCATATGTCATATTTTAATTATTCTACAGTTGTCCAATCTTTTAAAGTATGTCATAAAGAAGAGACCCATGTAGTGAAATGTACTTCTGAGTATTACATAACTAATATTTTGAATAATTACTAATCTGAATCAGTTCAGAGACCATTCATCATAAGCAATCTTCTCGCATTCACTATTAATTTACTCACTCGCTCATTGGTCCATACTAAACTATTATTCAACAGAAACCCCAAATAGAGAAGTTTTCCATCAGTGAAAAAACTTGTAACACAAATTGGATTAGCTATTCAATCTTTCGAAAAGGCGTTCTAACTTCACAAAAGAAAAAAGGTCACCATCTATACAATCTGGCTAATTCCCAAATCAGCATGGTATCTACATGTACTTCCAATATGTAACTACTATTGATGGCCTACTTTCACATTGCATAAATACAGAGTACATGTGTAAAACTTGTGCATTGCATTCAGTATTTCTCAACATGTTATTATACACCATAGTTTTCCAAGCAACTGTTAATAAACCCCATGTAATTTTGCAAAGCAATGGTCAATATAACACATCACATGCAGTTTTACGATAATGAGCAATACAACCCTCCCTGCCAAGCATGCAGTTTCAAATCATGGGCATTATACCCCGTATTTGCATCGCATGTAGTTTGAAAATAATGGGCAATACACCCCCTAACACATCACACAAATTTTAAAATGATGGGCAATACACCCCCTAACTGTTCCATGCAGTTTCAATGTAATGGGCAATGCACCCCCTAACTGCATCGCATGCAGTTTCAAAATAATGGGCAATACACCCCCTAACTGTTCCATGCAGTTTCAATGTAATGGGCAATACACCCCCTAACTGCATCGCATGCAGTTTCAAAATAATGGGCAATACACCCCCTAACTGCTCCACGCAGTTCAAAATATAATTGGCAATACACCCCCTGACTGCATTGCATGCAGGTTCAAAATAATGGGCAATACACCCCCTAACTGCATCACATGCAGTTGTTGAATAATGGGCACTATACCCAACTCCATCTAATGCAGTTTCAAAATAAAGGTCAATACTCACTCTAATGCAACCAAGCAGTTCAAAATAACACTCTCTCCATCCTCAGTCAAATTCCAACAACTTCGACAAACTCTACCTTCAAAATTGTAAGTGCAAACAATGTGATGCAGTGTTATTTGTAAATTGTACAGCAACATTGTAACATATGTTTGTTTGGCAAAACACTCTTTCAGCTAACATGTAACACGTCTGCTCTGTTCAAAATCACACAATAGACTGATTAGCTCATTCACCTGAATAGGTATAGATGTCACTTAGGATATTACCTTAAAAATGCAGTATATCATAGGTTTCTCTTCCAGACAATCAATGATGTCCAATTATTACTGCTCATATGATATCTTACATACCTGCCGATATATTGAAATAATCAACAGAACAACCAACATTCAGAATTAAACACTATTGATTCCACGGCTAGCTAGGGAATCTCCGTCGAATCACTGCCCACACGCACCTCAACCAGGCAGCCAATCAGGTTCATGATAAACAAATTTAACGACCAATTATATACCATGGGGATTTTTCCGGTATATTCAAACTTCAGATTAAATTAATTTCCGCAAAAATAATTAGATCGGTCAGTACAATCGCAAAATTAACACTGAAAACGGGGGATTTGGGACTTCATCTTGGTAAGTAGATAGGTTGCTAACACCCAGTTTGCAAAAAGGTCGAGAGGGGTCTTGATTGTGCTTCCCTATGATATAGACGAGTCTCTATAATATCCTATCCTTCCTCTGAAAGCTCAAATTAAATCATGAAAATTGTCACATTGTCTCATGATTACTGAAGAATATTGGCATCAAAGACAATACAAACAACACTTCTTTTCAGACATAAAACTCAAACTTGCGAGATGGTCTTATCATTGGTCCTTATATGTACATGTATAGTGGGTCACGTGACGTCACAACTGACGGTTGCCCAGGTGAACGCAACGAAGGCGAGAATCAATGAAGCAATCACCGAATCGTATGACGAACTGTTGTTTACACACCCTCTCCTCGCGGGTTCTGTAAGGTATTTTAAGAATTCTAGTCACAAGCATCTGTTAATATTTGTCAAATGACGCATTTGACAGCTTTCGAATTGAAATCAAATTAAATTTATGGAAGTACGTGATCATGAGATTCTTTGCATGGACCTCAGTCGACTTGAATGGCATGTACAGAGTAGGCCAAAAAGTTCCATATTTTTAATGATTTGGCGGAGTTGCAAAAATCACTATTGCAGTTGTTCCTAAAATAGGATGAAAATTTATTTGGGCGTTTCTAAATGAGAGATACAGGGTGATCACTAAGTTCTGGGAATTTATCTGTCATTTCATTATTTTTCAACCAATTTACTTGAAATTTTCAAGGTAAATGGGGAATGTAATTTTGGGTTGGATAAAACAGTCTCATTGTCATCTGATGTCACAATGGATAATTATTGTTACTATAGCAACATGATAAATGGCGTAGCGGGATAAGTTAAATAAAAATGAATTCAAATTTTGCTTGATCCAAAAGTATGGTTAATAAATATCTATTTGGTGGACATATTTCTGTGATTTTTTATATTTTCAAATACTTCTAACTTAAGTTTCTAAAGTAACATCTTTATTGTTATATAAGAGTGTACTTTGCTCTATTTTTGTTTCATTCATCAGCATCTCAAAGTAACAATCATGACTAAAAATAGCGGGGAGTTATCTTCCATTATGACTATGCTCCTTCCCATTACTCAAGCTGCCCATACTACTCTTGAAGAATTAGGGTTCACACAAGTTATTACTGCCCCATATTCACCAGACAATATTCACCAGATGAAGCACCATTAGGCTTCACTACATTTTGGGTGCTAAAGCATTATATGAGAGGTCATAAGTTTGATTCCAATAGGGGACTCAATTCAACGGCTTGAGCAAATCTTCAAGGGATACCAAAGGGAGGACTGGAACACATCTTTATGGACTAAGTTTGTCAACAACGCATGTGCGTCGAGGCTAATGGAAACAATCATAAATGAAATGATCCTCTCAGCAATGAAGAATATTTCTGAATAAATGGCTTCAAGAGTACTGTTCTGCCTCTAGTACAAGTAGTTTGAAGCAACCATCTATAGGCAAGATGAATATGTTTTGGCACGACATTTTCAAATTAACATCAGTCAAAATTTGCTGACCCGCGAACCACTTTTACTTTTTTTGTAATTACAATAAAATAAATTGTAGATGTGATATGTATATGAAACATTGCTTGTCAATTCAGAATTATAAAATGTACACCTGTTGAAAATTTCAACTCAAATGGTTGAGAAATCTTGAAACGACAGACCAATTCCCAGAACTTAATGATCACCCTGTATTTATAGAGACTAGGGGTCTAAACAAAAATATGCAGTTCTGGAATTTCACCCTGTTGCTTCTTATTGACCGTTAACCGTGCTCATTCAATTACCGCTATGATTACAGGTCATGCCATCTAGGATAGATTGTAAACTTAATTGACTGTTGTATTACCACGAAAATATAAACAAAATCCATGTACTTGACATGTTTTGCCTTCTAAAAGGATAGAACCCTTTTAGCAAGTCCTAACCACGCACTTGTGATTAGACTGTTATTGCTCAAGGACGATTGGATCCCAGGGTTCAAACTCGATATTCTGCCATATTTGGAGATGTCGTAACTACAAAATTTGAATTCGAACAGGCGCCATTTTGTTCACTTCAGACGTTGAATCGCAAGTTTTGGTCTTATTTCCAAACAAAAAATTCCAAAACACACAAGAAGTGATCGAGATATTGGTTCAAATCTTTTGGACTTTTGATTATGAATTTTTAGTCAGTTATGATGTCAGAAAATAACCACATTCTGACATTTTCATTGTTGTAAAATGTCGAGTTTTGTCCCCAGGATTCAATCCTCCTTGGTTATTGCTTTTAGGTTAGCGTTCCACGATTGTGTTGGTGGGTGTGATGGATGCATCAATCACAACAATCCAGAAAACGCAGGTATTGCTGTATTTCATTATATCTCTTAAAGATGTTCTCCTTGGTTATACGTTACGTTATACCATATGCACTGTTGCTCATATATTATTATCATTATTATGAGCTTTATTATACTTGTATCCCACATTTGGGCAAAGTGTACAGCTTAAACAGAAAAAATGAAAAGCTAAACTTATTATCTATATATTATATTAACTAATCAAAGGGTGCTTGATCATTGCAAGATTTTATTGGATGCATTTCGTGTTTTTTTCTCTCTTGATAAAAATATTTGATATATATTTTGCGAGTATATTTAATATTCTTATTCCCTCTGAAGTAAATAGAAACATTAATTTATGTTCCACGTTATTCATGTTTTCTCAATTTTGACAGTGTTTTTTTTTTATTTTATCCATGTAACTTGACCGAACATCTTATCTTATTGCATTCTTATAGGAGATGGCATTCTGAACCGGTTTTCTTGTTACACATTAAATATTTTCTTTCTTCAATCTATACAAAAATATGTACATGTATATACTGTATGTATATAATATATCTGGAATAACGGGCACTTCACAACAATCAGTACACTCCTAATTACAACGAAGTATACACAAGTGATTGTTCTAAAATGTTTAATTAAGAACGTTTATTGTTCTTAGACATCTTAGCTTCTACAAGATTGTATCAAAAGCTCAGTCTATTTTCTTGGAAATGAAAAGGTAATTTAGGTCAGTATTGTTGTATTTAGGTCTTCGGTTCTACACAAACACATTAGACCCTATCTACGACGCTGAATTCTCAGATCAATTTTCCCGTGCAGATTTCTATGTTCTTGCTGCTATTACTGCAGTGGAGAGAGGGGCAGAGGTAAGCATTCGTTTTATCCCATAATGCAATTCATTAAGTAGAAGATATATCCCACAATGCAACTGATTAAGCAGACTTCTATGTTCTTGCTGCTATTACTGCAGTGGAGAGAGGGGCAGAGGTAAGCATTCGTTTTATCCCATAATGCAATTCATTAAGCAGAAGATATATCCCACAATGCAACTGATTAAGCAGACTTCTATGTTCTTGCTGATATTACTGCAGTGGAGCGGGGCAGCAGTAAACAATTAAATGTTAATATTATTGTGGAATATTTCAGTTTGCCAACTGTTTACCAGAGGATGCTGACTGTACTCCTCAACTGACATTCCGCTACGGGCGCCCAGATTGCCCTACGTCACCAAATACCGATCTAGTGCTGCCATTCCCGGACGCCCATCGTGGAGTGGAGAATCAAACTGCGTATTTTCAAAGGGAATTTGGGTTTAACGTTAGGGAAACTGTGGCAATAATTGGGGCGCATACACTTGGCAGAGCGCACACTGAGAATTCGGGATGGGAAGGTGAGTAGCGGTTCGAACTGACCAATCACAGTACGCTGTGGTCATGTGACCTTATCTGACCAATTACAGTTCGGGTCTAGAACTCGCATGCATTTCTAACAAGATTTATTGGGATTATGTTGATTTGTTCCTTACCTAACTAAAATACATGTTCTGAAATTGAAAGGTGCTTCAGCGGATACTGTTACTGAGGAGTGGTATTCTTTTTGTTGGCATTTATAACATTGGTTCACATTTCAAAGAATGCGGGGTAAAATTGAAAAGTAATACAAGTAAATTAAGTATCAAACGTATTCATTTTTTCTATTTCAGGACGTTGGGTTCAGAACCCGGATGCATTAAACAATGCATTTTATACCGATATGCAAGACGCCGGATGGCGTTGGGTAGGTTAACAGACAAAACTTAAAATGTCTTTCTCTAATGACGAAGTTTTCATTTTGTCCGAAAATGGTCAGAGGGATCATTTTTTAGCTGGCTTTTAAAATCTAACTTTAGAAGTTACATGAACTTTGAAATTTTCCACGAGTTCCGAATCTTTGAATACGGCATGAGGTAGCTTAGCTCTATATTCTATGAAGACTTAGCAACTAATTAAATCCCAAACCTCACCCCATGCAGACAGATCGCGTATAAGTACATTCGTATAATGTGAGACTCGACATTCACCATGGGGCCATTAATTGAAACTTCTTAAAGTTAAGAATTCATAAAGTCCATTGTTTTCTAACTGTGACATCATTATATCCATGGTTACAAAAATTGATTTAAGAATTCGTAGATTTATGAAGTTTCAGTTAATGTTTCTGTTTCCCCCATCATGCTTAATAAATGATGAATGTCAGTCATATTAAGTTATATAAGTATGAGAATAGCATGCCGTCTTGATATTTCAAGTAAACTCGTTCGAAAAATGATGACGGTGATTGAAATGACGATGTAAAGATAAAACAGCAACGAAATATTTGTAGATTTCTTTAAAAACTAAGAAATATACATCTCATATTGAATTTTTCAAAACAGAAAAACATGTATAAATAGTAAGGCCTGTACGTCCGATTCCCCCTGGTCGCATTGACATTGGCCTCGTATATACACTCTTAAAAATGAATTACTTGAGTATTTCCCAAGTATAAAAATTACTTAAAGTTAAATACTTAGTTATTTCATTTTACTTAGGTTTAACTTATATTGTCATTTTGAGTTTTTTAATTGCTTAATTATGTAAATGAGTATTACAATTACTACAGTAAGTATTTCAATTTCTCTCCTTGCATTAGTAAATTCACCATAAATGAATTACTTAAAATTACTTAAAAATTATTCAGTAGTTCAAGATTATTTAATAAGTAATTTTTGACTTAAAATGAGTAGTACAATTTCTCAATATAAGGAAATCCAAGTAATAATTTTTAAGAGTGTATAAGTCATACGATTAATACTTGAAACCCAACTATTATTCAAACTTATGATCGGACTAAGTATGAAATGTACGTATAACAAGCATATATATCGATATCAGTGGAATATATTTATTAAAGTGGAACATTCTCAGTATACTCCGTTTCCGCATTTTCACATTTCACATTTTAAATCATTGTTATCCATGAGTAGGAAAAGCATAGGATATTCAATTTATTTAATGCTCGCTGTTGTATTGAATTTAGATAATTTGACCTATTGAAATATCTTCTGTATTCTAGCATCAATATTTATTTTCTGTAAACCATTAATTTTTGGTACTCACCCGTCTTTTTTAAGAAGTTTGGGATGAAATCTTGCAAATAATTATGTTTGAGAACCTAGCAGTCATGATATCACTTTCACTATGTCTATAATGTCACTACTATATGCTCTTGATAATTCAATGATTTTTGGTACGAATTTAGGTTTTCGGCCACCATGTTTTATTTATTTTTTATATATATTAAGCATCCATGGGATAAATGATAATTAATTTCAGATACATTGGGACAACACCGAGTACTTGAACGTGAGTCATTTTCAATGGGAAGGCTCGAGGGGAGGAGAAGGTACGTAAACTTTACAGTAAAGTATTGGAGATTTGGACTTTATCTGACCAATCATAGTTCATAGTTTTGTTTCAGAACACTCTAATAGTTTTTGTTGACACTTTACAGTGCTTGTAATCCAATTAAATTGTTGGAATTACACCAGAAAAAACGCTAAAAGTGCTTAAGTGGAAAGCGCTTTACAAAATCGCCATCTTGATTACATCAACAATTCTAAAGCGCCTTGAGAATTTTATTTTGGAATTACACCTGTTATTTCTAAAACGCTTTTCGTGCACTTTTAACGATGTAGCTATGGGGAATATCCAGCAGATTATTACATTCTTTTAGCATCTAAGAGAAAACGTCACCGAGACTTTTGCTAGTGATGTGAACTTACTTTCAATTTTTGAGATATAATTTGATGAATTATTGCATTTTTGGCTCCCATCCATCATTTCCCGTATTTTTGCGGTGGCCCAAATGTTTAGCATTCGAAATACGTCTTATTTCGTTTACGGCAAATGGTAAAAATCGGGGTAAGGCATTTTATAAAAACCAATCGGTATTACTACACACTCCAAAATGATTTAAGGCGTTTTAGTGACTAGGGTTCTAGGAGTTTTGGAAAAGCGCTTAAATTGTAAAACCATAATCGTGATCACACCTATTTTTCAAACCGGTGTAAAAGGGTAGGAGGTCCTATCAAATTATGGTCCTACTCTCAATTGATTTATATGGTGACCTAAATACAACTCTTTCCCTCATTATCTTATACGCAATCAGGCGTGTACAGACGATTGAATGATCTTTAAGCGTTTTTGAACCCTTTACGAGCTATCACGTTGAACTTAAACTATTGTATTACACGACCAGACGACGGAACTATTTTCTTGCTATTAACATTATTGGTATTCTAGCTATGATGTTGAACTCCGATATGGGGCTGCTGTTGGACCAAGAGCCAAATGAAGATGGCAGCGTCGACTGTGATTGGTCAGTTTGTCCATTTGCTTCGACCGTTGACATTCTGAACGAATACGCTTTCTTGAACAACGTCTGGATACGAGATTTCACAGGAGCGTTCCAGAAACTTATCGAAAACAAAAATTCTAATCTGGCTTTACCGACGCCTTAACATGTCAATTACGTTTGTCAAATATATGACCGTTTATAGATCATTGTAGCAATAATTTTGTCTGTTAGGCTAATTTATTTTTTACTGATTGATATTAGATATTTTATGCTTGTAGCACTGTTTTTCAGTTTTTTGTAATTTTTCTTGCCATCCTCTTGACTTGGGAAGTGTGTCAGTAATTTATGTTCATGTGGAACTGCCCAATGGGTTAACTTGAAATCCTTACCTCTACTGGCACTGACGGGTCGGTGGGGTATACAAGGGGATTACACCCCTTGGGATTTCATTTTTTCGCTCTTGGCTCTTATAGCTACAAGTCTTCATCGCCTGACATATTTCCTAAACGTATGGATTGGACCTTCAACCTATTCAGTGGATAGAAACGCGTCCAGTATTTTCGTCTGGTAAAACTGAAAATCCTGGACGCAGACCTCCATTTTTGATCCGGAGAGAGGTAGATGTAATTTTATTCGGTAGCCTGTGATCGTTTTACAGTGTATCCTTACCTGAAATATTCTCATCAGATTCCAAGTACATTGAGGAACATCCAGTTCTTATAAAATGACAGCTATCCATCTCGTTTTCTGTAATGTTGGGTTAAGCACAGAAATATTTTGATTTTTTTCAGGAAATACTCGAATCGAGTTATATTTCTTTTTATTTACCATTTCTTGTGTATGAACTAACAAAACAGCCTCCGATCTGCAAAGTTTAGCTTAAAAGTGATCGATAACAGAAAAGTGACGTGCATATCTTGTAAATGAAATGGTAAATAAAAAGAAATCTGACTCGATTCGTGTATTTCCTGGGAAAAACTCAAAATATTTCCGTGCTTAACCCCACATTACAAAAAATCTAGATGAATGACTGTCATTTTATGAGAATTGTGTGTTCCTAAATGTACTGGGAATCTGATGAGCCTGTTTCTAGATAAGGAAACACTGCAAAACGATCACAGGTACCCTGCGTGCAGAGTCTAGTTAAACTACTGATGCTCTCTTTTAAGAAGTGAAGTCAAACGAATGCAAAGGGTAGATCACAGGCTACCGAGTTAAATCACTCCTACCTCTCTGGATCAAAATTGGAGGTCTGCGTCCAGTATCTCGGTTCGTACCAGACGAAAATACTGGACGCGTTTCTTAATTATCCTCCTGCTATTTTTATATTTGAACACATTTCGATATTTGCTAGGTCCGCAGATTAACTCAATGGCTTCAAATGTAGAATCCAGAAGCTGGGTGAGTTCAGTATAGTTAATAACACAATGGGCAATACTTTGAATGGGTGAGTTCAATATAGTTTATAACACAATGGGCAATACTTTGAATGGGTGAGTTCAAGTGAGTGTTTTAGACATATTTCTTAGTAAAGAGCTTTTGGTATAAGTAATATTAATTGGAATACGTAATACATAAACCTTTACGTGTACAAGTCAGATGCAGCACTGGGGAGGAACTCTGGAAACAAAGATAGGGTTCGTGAGTTCCGGTATGAAAGAAATGATGGTCCCCCAGGCATTATGGTTCCCTTTCTTAACGGCCCTTACTGGCCCTGATTGCGTATAAGATACTGAGAGAAAGAGTTGTATTTAGGTCACCATATAAATCAATGGAGAGTAGGAGAGTAATTTGATAGGACCAACTAACCTTTTTACACCGGTTCCAAAATGTGATTACAATACAACTTAGAAATTAATTCCCTCCATTGCTGGAATATTCACAAATTAAATCTCTCGATTAGGAAATGAAGAAATTTTTTCTAATGAAATGTACTTTCCTGTTTCTTTGAGAAACCTTCCTTCCCAGTGGTGTTTGCGTCATTTAAAAGTTAAAGTTGCAGTGTAGGCCTAAATTTGGCTGAAAACTTATATCCGAAAGCTCATTAATATGCAAGCTTTAACTCTCTAATATTATCTGGCCTGATAATAATAAGAAAGTATTTGCGAATTTATAAATATTAATTTCAAATTACAATGACGCATGGTGGCACGTATCTAGATATTTTCTGATGTGAATCCCCCTTACACTGGTGATCCACTCGATTACGCTGGTTACCGAAACGATTCGTTTTGGTAACAAAATGTCGGAACGTCGAAGGTACGATTTTTCTCTTAATTATTTCACACGTTGTAGGCAGAATTCCCACGACATTTTTTAACACAAACGTGTATCAGTATCATATGTTTAAGAAAATGTACATAATGTGCGAACAAATAGTTCAGAAGACAAGAGAATCGTCGATTTAATTCTTCACTTAAGTTACATAAACGATTTCTCGAAAAACAGTTAAGATCTGCACTTTTAACCAAAACCGTTTATGTAACTTAAGTGAGGAATTAAATCGACGATTTTGTTGTCTTGAGCTATTTTTTCGCAAACATGAACATTTTCTAAAACATATGATACTGATATACGTTTGTGAGAAAAAAGTCGTGGGGATTCTGCCTACAACGTGTGAAATAAGGAAAAAAGAAAAATCATACCTTCGACGTTCCGACATTTTGTTTCGTTTTGGTAGCCAGCGTAATCGAGTGGATCACCAGTGCCTTAAGTCTGGTAAATTCCTCACCCTTTGCAGTCCTTTCGATCATTGCGAAAGATTTACACTTCAAAATTAGGGTTATTACGTTATGATCGAATATGAGTGAAAGTTAGCTTATATTACTGTGATTGATCAGATATAATTACATGGCAATGCATAATGAACTGTGATTTTTGTCAGATTTGATCACAATACTATTATGTATCAGGGCAATCATATTAATTATTAAAGTCGGGTTACTTTTGCAATGTGTTTATAATCATCACCCTGTCTATCCTAATATAACTGAATAAGGCCATCGGGTGCTTGTAATTTATTACACTAAAACCTGTATATCTGAACACCTTTCGAATCCGAACACCTCTTGAAGCAAACACTTGTTCTCTGTCCTAATTTTGTTATCTCTCATAGACTCAGATATTAAAACAACTTAAATTGTGAACAGCTGTTAATTCGAACACTTTCACCCGGTCCCAGAGGCATTCGATTTAAACAGGTGTTTACGCTACAGTAGTTATAATTTTAACAGATCCATCGTCAGCAGACGGTTGATCCAGTACAGGCCAGACATGGTCACGCCAAAAACTCATGCGCTCTGGGTAGAATGAATCTATAACCCGGACGTTGGCTAAAGGTGTAGTAATCTCCAGATATGAGGGATTCGCCTCTGTGAACGCTGGCCATGCGACGTCGTTCAAACTCCCCGGGCTCCTGAAATAACACATATGGTTGTTAAAATAAATAACTAGGCTACTTCATTGTTTCTTCTGTGAAGAACATTATGCAACTCATGTTGGTTAAAAGAACATTTAAATAAAACTATGAACTTGACTCATACCCTGTTTTCGCAAAGTTCGACCAAGTTCTCATCATTTCGTCACTTAGTAAGCGTTCTTCTGTTGTGACGAGATCTTCCATCGTGTATTTCGCCTTGCCAAATACAAAACCGACGTCATCAGCGTGAGTTGCGTAGATCCAGTTTGGCACGGTGGCCTCCCAGATGACTCTCTGATCTCGCGAGACAAATGGCGAGAAGTAGTAATTATAGACATTGCTTGAACCAGCGTTCCTAGAGTATAATCTTGCGTATCGGTCGTTATGTGCGATAAACTGAAAATCTGAAAGAAAGTCGATGTATCCCGCCGATCTAACTAAGCTGTCAACGTCTTCATCGAAATTAATATCATATTGTTGTTTTATAGCCGCCAAGACCTCAGTGCGTCGGGCAGGGTAGTTAAGGAATCGCATCCAATGTGCCGTCAGGTGGTCAAAATCGTCCGAATTAATCCCACGCTCCACCCAGCGTCTGATTCCAGGGATCATGATATACCACATGTGTCTATACGGCCATGACTCGTGATTTGTGATGCCTGTCATAAAATCTACTGGTTGAAACTGACCATTGGTGACGAGCGTAAGTGGGTCATCTGGTACAATGTTGCCATCAACTCTAGGCGCAAATACGCTCTGTGTGTCGTCACGGGTCGATTGCATATCTAGGTTTATTTTGAGAGATGTGTTAGTTACTTCCCAGGGATCCCTGCCTTTTAGACACGTAACCATGGCAGGGGAGTTATCTGGTGGACAGTTCATTTCAGTTGCAAGTGTCGCTGACAACTCTCGTAGGTAATCACGTGATTGGGCCCAGTACATGGTAGCGACTCCACTCTGGCTAATGGCTCTGTTAAACAAACCATTTGCGGCGGGTGACGTCATAAGGTATGTAACAGCAGCTCCACCTGCCGATTGTCCAAATATGGTAATTGAGTCAGGATTGCCTCCAAAGTTCCGGATGTTAGCTTTAGTCCATCGCAACGCTTCAATGATGTCCATGAGTCCGTAGTTACCAGGAGCAGTGTCATCCTCGGTGGAGAAGAACCCCATTACCCCTAGGCGGTAGTTGAAGCCGACAACCACAACGTTCTGATCTGCGGCCAAGTAACCACCAAACTGGAGAGGGTTCATTCCGGTGCCCAACTGGAACGCTCCACCATGGATATAGAACATGACGCTGAGGTTCAAATTTGATGGATCGACAGCGTCACCTGGCGTCCAGACGCTCAGATACAAACAATCTTCAGATATTTCAACTGGCACTCCATAATACGAATCGATGTCTCTCTGGTAGCAAATCACATTGAAATCTAAAGCATCTCTTACCCCAGTCCATGGATCCATGACTACAGGCGGCTGCCATCTTAAATCACCTACTGGTGGCTGTGCGTAAGGAATACCTGCCCATTCTGTAGCAGTCATGATATTCTCAACTCCCACAGTTGGGAACCAGCCAACGAAGTCCTCGACCTCCCCTCGAACCTGACCCAAAGTAGTGTTAACAACGACATATTCTTCCAACTGGCCCAAAGCGAGCCCTAAGAGAGCTGCTGCAAAAATTAACGACGTTGCCTTGTACATTTTTGGTTTGGGAATGATACAGTGTTGATAATTTTTCACAAGATAAGGGCAAGGCTTTGATAAGATCTCATAAATTAACGTTTTTTATCAGAAAATCTCTTATCAAGCCGGAATACAGTACATGTATTTGGCTCATACTAGTTCATTAAAGTGAACACTGAGTGAGGGAGGAATTGTTTAGCTAAGTAGTCAAATTCACTCTTTCTATCCATATTAGCCTTGCAGGATAGATCAGTTGTGGCGCGGTTACCCGGAAGCGGTTACTTGTCTCTTGAATATTTGCAAATGATGAATCAGTTGACTTAATCTGACCAATCACAGTCCATTAGTACAGAGTGTCCCATTTCAGTAATGAAGGAATATTTTTGAAATTTGGTCATCTGAAAGAAAAATTATATTAGTTTAGCTTATTAGCTAATTCTATGCAGTTTTGGAGAAACCCTTGTTTTAACATTATCGCCCACACCAATGTTTCATGTTTGGAATTACTATCATCTCTGCATCGGTATTGTGATGGTGGTCATTTAGATCATGCCATCTAAAATGACAAATTTTTCAGTATGCTATTTAGAAATTATGCTTTACTATCTTTATTCTGCCTAACTGGATTTTCCGGCCCCGGTGTATCTAAACAGTTTAATGCAAGTTGGGCACGATTAAAGCAGTTTTAATTACATTTAGATAAATATTTTGTTTTCAACATTAAAATATATTTCATAAATCGCGAAGGCTACAATTTCTGTTTAAATTTATGACATACGAGCAGACAGTTATATACACTTTTAGAGAAATCAATTATTTTGCCATGATGACTGGTCGTGTTCTTAAATGCCTCTTTTTGTATTTTGTCGTATTCTCTTTGGTCTTCGCTTTTTGTACTCATATATTCACATTTCTGTTCAATGGTTTTGATTCAATGCCAGCATCTGTTTCATTTCACATATTGTAAATTCATCTGTCAATTTAACTAGGCTGCGAAACCATTGAAATCAGGCTTCGCTCTCTCGTGCAGATATCAATATAACCTCGTAGATAAAAATGATATTCCTCAAAATCATAGGATATCCTATAATTATCCCATGGTTGCAAGGATATAGATCGAATATCACATATGTGCATCAAGATATTTTAGCGAAAAATCACTTTAAACTATCGAATATCAATTCTTAAAAGTGATATTCCATGGTTTGAAAAATGATATCCGATGGTTTGAAAAGTGTGATAATCTATGGTTTCGAATTTTTTCAAAAAAAAAATTATTACAGTTTTTAAATTGTTTTTCAAAAAAATTCCCAAATCTTTTAACATTTTTTAAAAAAAAATTTCAAAATCTTTTGTTCATGTTTTTTAAATGATTCATAGCTTTACGCTTCCTCTATACATATATATGATAGCTCTGCTTCCCTTTTATTTAAACCAATGAACAACTTTTGAACGATTAAATTAAAAGTTAACAATTTTAATATAGGATGTTTTGTTTCTTTTCATGTTTCCAATATATTCACATACGTACTGATACATGTACTTGTATTTACATTTAATATACATAGCACAATACTGGAACATTATACATATTGCACGTTTTTATACACTTTGAAGGGATATAAAAGAATCATATGGTATAGACGATAGACCCGGATTTAAAGAATCAGAGGGCTGTTAAAAATAATGATCATTGACAATTTTAAATTCCTTAGTATGGACAGGGGCTTCCAATTAGAAAGCCCATGGTATGGAATACCTAATAGGAAAATTTCGACAAGCCATAATTAGGATTGTACCAATGTTGCCATCTTTATATCGGCCCAAAACCTATATTTTCATCATTATTAGGCTTGTATTAGCTCATTAACCACATTTCTCAGCAATCTATTCACAAATGAATGTTCATGTACTCTAGTCCTATAGACACTAATTAGAGTTAATTATTCATGACCAGCAACAATCTGACCAACCAGAATTCATTATAATTGGTCACATGACCTAAATGACCAATCATAGTTAATTTTTCATACATTTTATTTTCCATATCCATTGTCCTAAACATATTTTCTTCACTATTATCATGACAGTTTTGTTGCAAATTGTGGCAGAGAGCGGATGTAATCGTCTAATTTGGTTTGGAAAAGTTCTGAAGTGATTTGTTGGCCAAGTTTGCACTCTGGATTTTTAATCACATTCTCCACATATATCTGAAAGTACATGACAGAAATGTTTATTAGGGATAATACAGTTGATGTCTTTTAGGGATATACTATTTATATTGTATACCTTTACAAATCATATAATGATATATGACCTTCTGAACATATATCTGAAAATACAAACATACAAAAATGCTTGTACAAGAGAGTGAAGTAATAGCTGACATCTGTGGACTATTCAAATTGTATACTGTACTCCCTGGATATTTTGAAATGATTTAATTTCACAAATTTCGAGAAATCACAATTTCGCTATTATTTTATTTCAGCAGATTTCACAACTTAAATTTCATAATTCTGATTCTGTGAATCCTCAAGTATTGTAAACTTAATATTCTCTAGACCCCCTGTACATTAATCAAGGTCATATAGGGTGAGCCACAAAGGTATCCCAAACAAATGTTAATAACTCAGTCATCCACCATTCGTTTGAAGTCATATTCTAGGCAATTAAACCTTGTTCAGTTATTCATTCTACTGAGTTTCATTGGTCTATTCCTCATAGTCGTGATTTTATGGCCATTTTACGAAACATGCTCCAAATGCCGAAACATACAAAATTGACCCAATATGAACTCCCAGAATTTTTGGAATATTCTTTTTCAGATATTTCAAAGATTATGTCTACATAAACAACCCTAGAAGCATCAGGGAGTTGAAATAAGAGATAAGAAGGAAAACAAGAGCCATTACACATTATCTGTGATTGGTAGTCAAAACAGCTTTACCTGATGTGTTAAAGTTTGTCTTCAGAGGTGAGACCAAAATTTTGAGCATGGTTTGTAAAATCGCCATAAAATTGCGACCATTTTAAATAGACTAATGAAACTTGATAGAACTAAAGAACATTGAACTAACTTTGACAGTGCCAAATATTACTTTAAACTGATGCTCAATTACTGATTTATTAACATTTGTTTGAGTTACCTTTTTTGGCTTACCCTGTATTTCCCTTGGATTTAATTGGGAAGTTTCGAGATGATTATTCTTCCTGATTTTACCAACATCATGAATTGTGCAAAATTAAATTACACGTGAAAATTAGATGGAAGTATGTCTTACATTACTGTAGATCTGCTGAATATTGTCTCTCATGTTTCCAGCGTTGATGTCTGTGTTTAGGATGAACTTTAGACCAGATGCAGTCTCATAGAAATGCAGCTTATATTTGCTGGTTCTGTAGCTCAGGAAACCATCCTTTCTAGGGAGTGTTAAGGAAATTTATAACAACTAATTCTCTATATGCACTGTGACTGGTTAGATAAAGTCATATGACCATGAATAATGAACTGTGATTGGTTAGATAAAGTCATATGACCATGAATAATGAACTGTGATTGGTTAGACAAAGTCATATGACCATGAATAATAAACTGTGATTGGTTAGATAAAGTCATATGACCATGAATAATGAACAGTGATTGGTTATTGTTTTTAAAAATGATTTTCTTATGAGTACAAAATTTTACACACCAATTTTTTGCACTGTGTTTGTACAAAGGATACAAATCTGTTGGAGAAAGTCGTGAGCAGAAAGACTTGATGGACAAAATCATTCCATACATCAATTTGAACTCCTGAAAACACAATTACAACAAATTTAATACTCTACTCAAAATAACTCACAAAATGTTTATAAATTAATGTAAATCATTTCAGGTAGTGTTAACAAGGTTATAGATGTTAGCTACGAGACATATTAGATGTAGCCTTGCCCATCTTTGTATAGCATTAAGGATGTTAGCTACAATACATATTACATGTAGCTTGGCCCATCTTTGTATAGCATTAAGGATGTTAGCTACAATACATATTACATGTAGCTTGGCCCATCTTTGTATAGCATTAAGGATGTTAGCTACAAGACATATTACATGTAGCTTGGCCCATCTTTGTATAGCATTAAGGATGTTAGCTACAATACATATTACATGTAGCTTGGCCCATCTTTGTATAGCAAGCATTAAGGATGTTAGCTACAAGACATATTACATGTAGCTTGGCCCATCTTTGTATAGCATTAAGGATGTTAGCTACAATACATGTAACTTGGCTCATCTTTGTATAGCATTAACAGTGCTTTCAGTAGGCTTGTCCAAAAGTGCTTCCCTGGGATGGATTGATTTTACAAAATCGCGTCCCCCCTCAAAAAAGTGCGTCCCCATGAAAAAGGGTTTCCGGGAATTCCAAGTCACATTTTTGCACTGAACGAAAAAAATTGATGAAAAGCTTGCATCAGTTTTGTTATTTTTTGGCCCAGATCAGTGTACTACACACGTCTAGTAGGTCATTAAATGATGCAGATACCTTCATTAGAAAGAGATAACTAATTTTCAACCATTAAATACAAGTTTTCTTCGCGTATTTCAAAGCAATTTGCTATTGATTTTGATCGCTCAGAGTTTCACTAGGAGCAATCTCCGTGAGGTTCCATTTTTTGGTTCAGTTTTTTGCGCATGCGCAGCAAATCCAGCAATTTGATTAGTTAAAATTATTAAGACGCATGCGCGATTAATAATCTCGGCCAATCATAGGACTCGTACCGATTACCGCTCGGAAATCAACTACTAGTGATTGTCCAATCACGTACCTCATACTATTTTGATCGGAAATCAACTTCCGGGAAAGAAACTCCGAAAGAAAATTCTATTTCTTTTAGAAATAGAATATCCTTCGTTTATTTAGCGGATTTTGAACAAATAAAAGACTGAAAGTAAGATCTTTATCAATACATTCATCCAGAGTTAATTTTTTTGATATGACCTGCACTGCGTCCAAGTGACCCCTCATTTTCATTGTTTGGGGTCCCTATAGTAAAAACCAGGTCCTCTCCATTATGGGACGGCGTTAATGAAAGCACAGATTAAGGATGTTAGCTACAAGACATATTACATGTAGCTTGGCCCATCTTTGTATAGCATTAAGGATGTTAGCTACAATACATGTAGCTTGGCCCATCTTTGTATAGCATTAAGTATGTTAGCTAAAAGACATACTACATGTAGCTTGGCCCATCTTTGTACATCAAGCATTAAGGATGTTAACTTTAAATGTACCTACCTCTTCTTTAGAAATGCCAGACTGGTTCCTTCTGTTCCACTCTGTGTAGTAAAGACATGTTCCATTGCGGTCAAATATGTAAAGGTTGAATATTGTCATCTTACTGCAAAATATACAAAATGATAATAGAAATATGTTGCTATAGACATGGAAAAGTCAGCTTATCATGTAGCTAAGGTGGGCCTTGAAATAGATTTGGCTCTAAAAACCCAAATTGAAAAAGAATTTGGAGCCAACATTCTTAAAAGTGATCAATGTATTCACATCTTCTGGATCGCTAACTAAGAATTTACAGCCAGTTACTAATGCCAGACGTTAACAACATTTCGTCCAGTTTTCTAATAAATCCATTTTTCTTGGAGCTGTTTGTTTTAATTTTAGATGAAATCCTGACGAAATCATGCAATATTTCATCAAGATCCCAGCTAGTTCCATTTCGATTCATGAAATATAACATGACTGTGTTTAGAATATTACTTAAATTTATTGAACTCCGGCTAGAAATTTTACCACAGACACAGGAACAAGAGTTCATCCCCCTCCAACTCACTTTTTTAACATTATACTGGGAGACTGTATCCTTCGTCTGAATAAATTCAGACTGAATATTATATTCAGTCTGTTGGATACATACATGCACTACAGTGACTGGGAGGATCTAAATCTTCCAAGGCCTGTGAATTTTGCAATAGTTCACGGTGTTCCAGATGGAATAGCTTCTAGCCAAGAATTGGCTAGAGACTCGCGTAAGAGTTGCATATCCTTCTCTTGAAAGCCCATGGTAGGTAGATCTAAGCTAAGTAAAATTTTAAATAAAATAAAAAATCAGAGTCAGGAAAAGAATTTTCTAAAAAAAATACATGAAGCCTTCTAAATTCTATGTTTAGCTTCAGTGTGCTACATAACCCCAATTACAACATAAATTATTTTGACATGCATGTCATCTTTATACATCTAATACACACCTTAAACATGAAAATTGTAGAAAATAATATTTTTACAAAATTTTTGGAGCCTAACAACACCGGAAGTACTTTAAGCTACTCAAGAATATAGTTCTCAAAGTAGCTCCATATCGATACTTAAATTGAGATGATTCCTACTACAAATCAGAAGAAAGATTTGTTGAATAAGTAAACGATATCAAATCAATATACTACATTGTTCTTGTTTTTGTGAACAATCAAGTTTCAAGGTGCGGCGTATAAATTTGGAACTATATAGACTCTGCGCATGCGTCTGAAATTTTGAAAATTTGAAAGTAAGAATATTATTTGTTTTTATTTGTTATTATACCTATTTTAACCTGTTTGGACTTTTGTAGACTTTAATCGAAGTAAGTTACAATGATCTTTTACAACAGTTTAGTGTGATTTATTTATTATTTTGTTGTTTTAGTTTTCGTTGTTGTAGAAATCTCAGTTCAGCAGGTTCAGAAAATTCTGAGTCAAAAATAACCAAGGACACAGTAAAGTTTACCATATTCTACATGTCTATGGCCACTGAGTGTGGCCATACAATATAAATAAGACACTCTTTGTTGTTTTGAATTTGCCTTAAATTGCCCAGCCGTCTTAGTTTTATTGATGTAAACATAAACTCACCTTCATTGATCTTTACACGTAGTCCTATTTCATAAATTGGTCTACTTCGCAGGATATTTAATCACAAAATAAAACTGAAGGAAATTTTTTCAAGCGGCCATCTTGACTAAATCGCTATAGCGGAAAAAAGCATGCTTTCAAAATGGAGAAGGAGACAACGTCTATTTTAAATGAAATCGTTCAATATCTCATCAATAAGATAAGCCGTTATCATTTCAATTCATGAAATATTAACAGAATGATTTTTAGAATATTACATAAATTCATTGAACGCCGGCTTAAGATTTTACAATAGTTCACGGTGTTCCAGACAGAAACACTTCCTAGCCAAGAATTGGCTAGAGACTCGAGTAAAGTAAAGTGGGGTGCAAAAATAAGCCTCAAACATCAAAAGTTGTCACAATGAGCTAAATTCAAAGTTTTGTGTCTCAAACTCTCCCAAACGGTAGAAAAATAATTCCCATTGACTTTAAGTACCACAATAAATGAATCCAAAGCTTCATGCCTGCAAATGATGGATGAATCCTTACCAAATCGAATGGATGTTTTCATGAATCGCCATGTTTGTGATCCAAGGAGGATTGACTCCCAGAATGCAACATCAGGTAACCTTATTCACTCGTGACATGCCGTTCCGCCATTTTGAAAGCTGACACATGTCATGTTGCATTCTGGGAGCCAATCCACTTTGCAGCGTAATCCGGCTCTAAAATCACCTCAACATTTGAAGAGTCGCCATTAACGTGTGAATTCCACTTCAAATTTTTAAGTTCTTATTTGTTATTATGGACACGAATTCCACTATATCTGGACTTACTAGGATGGAGAAAATAGAGCACTGAATACATTGAGGTAAGAATTTATTACATGTGCGACAGCTTGTAATTTCCATAGCTTTTGTAATTCTTTATGGTGAGCACTGTACTTTATTTGCTCAAAGCCATCTTTAGAGGGATGTCTTTCAAGAGACGGGTTTGTGCGAATAAAGTAAGACACGGTGAACAGAATTTCCTTCATATTATATTTAAATCTACAAATGCGAAATCTTTTCATCAAAAATATTGTTGTTTTTCAAATGGATAATAGTGGGGAACATAAAGAATTACTATACAGTGGGGGACATAAAGAATTGCTATAGCTATGAAAATTACATGCTGTCGCACATGTAATAAATTCTTCCCTCAGTGTATTCAGTTCTCTATTTTCTCCATCCTAGTAAGTCCAAATATAGTGGAATTTGTGTCCATAATGACAAATAAGAACTTAAAAAGTTGAAGTGGATATTCACATGTTAATGTTGACTCTTCAAATGTTGAGGTGATTTTGGAGCCCGATTACGCTGCAAGGGAGGATAAGCTCCCAGAATGCAACATGACACGTGCCAGCTTTCAAAATGCCGCTCCGCCATTTTTAAACCTGTCACGAGTAAATAAAGTTAACAACTGTTGCATTATGGGAGTCAATCTTCCTTGGATCACAAACATGGCGATTCATAAAAACATTCGTTCAATTTGGTAGAGATTTATCCATTATTTGCAGGTATGAAGCTTTGGATTCATTCATTGTGCTACTTAAAGTGTCCGGGAATTATTTTTCTACCACTTGGGAGAGTTTGAGACACGAAACATAGAATTTAGCTTATTGTGACAACTTTTGATGGTTGAGGTTTAGTTTTGTCCCCCACTTTAGCTATGAAAAATACATGCTATCGCACGTAACAAATTCTTACCTCAGTGTATTCAGTGCAAATATAGTGGAATTTGTGTCCATAATGACAAATAGAAACTTAAAAATTTGAAGTGGATATTCACATGTTAATGTGTGTTAATGCCGATTCTTCAAATATTGAGGTGATTTTGGAGCCCGATTACGCCGTTTACGCTTGGGAGAGTTTGAGACACAAAACTTAGAATTTAGCTCATTGTGACAACTTTTGATGGTTGAGGTTTTATTATTGTCTCCCACTTTACACATCTTTATCATGATTTTTAAGATAACACCCTAAAGGATCTAGAAAAACATATTTTTATACCTCAATCTTGCTATTTTGGCAAAATAATACTGCAAATGTAAGCACTACAAAATTTGTAAAATGATCTGCTCTGCCTTATGACCAATCACATTGTGGGACGCATGTGTATCCATGTAGAAATGAACTTTTACATGGATGATTTTTAATTTCAGTGGCGTCATTCGAAAGTGAGGTTCTGTCTGATGGAGATACTGAAGATCTTATAGATGGCGTTGAAGCACTCAGTGTAATCAGTAGTCTTCACTCAACTCCACGTGTAAGTTTTCAATTAAACAGAATCAAAAGGTTAACTAATGCATGCTGACTTATCATCAGTAGTCTTCACTCAACTCCACGTGTAAGTTTTCAATTAAACAGAATCAAAAGGTTAACTAATGCATGCTGACTTATCATCAGTAGTCTTCAGACTCTTCACTCAACTCCACGTGTAAGTTTTCAATTAAACAGAATCAAAAGGTTAACTAATGCATGCTGACTTATCATCAGTAGTCTTCACTCAACTCCACTGGTAAGTTTTCAATTAAACAGAATCAAAAGGTTAACTAATGCATGCTGACTTATCATCTTTTCTCACATTTTATTCTGAATTTGAATGGGGAAAATATATTAATATTGACATTGTAATGACCCAAAGGCACCCCGGGGGAATGACTAACTAATAGTCGTGTAAGAAGTCAGATACAGAAATTGAAAGAAAGTGTGCTGAATTCAATGGGGACAGCATCTTTCTATTCAATCGAGGATGGGCCATGCAACCGAAGGTAGCCATGCAACCGAATTTTGCCGATTCAATCTGACGGAGAATGCCGAGCCTCTCTTTTTGACCAATTGGAGATGTCCTCTTCACATTCATTGCACCCTCAGCCAACTTGGTTTGTAAATAAAATCCTAGGTAGTTTCCGGCTTTTCTTGAGGTATCTTCGGTTGCAAGCCAAAAGTCAACACCCAAATTCAAAGCCCCTTTGTGGAAATCAAGATTGATTTCATTAGTTAACTTCATTTAGGAGTTCCTTATTTATCATGGTCAACTGAATCTAGGTAACAGTTTTTTGTAGTTTATTAAAACGTTCACTTATCTTGAGCCTTGAGTCAATTCTATAATCAAATCTGTACAATGAAATATTTTTTAAGTCCACTCGTGCTATTGACATATTTCATTTTCTTTAATTTTTAGTTTAGTCCGAACGCCTCACCATCCCAGAAACTGACATCGCCTGGCAGAAAGTATACACAGGGACTCAAACAACCTCAGAGCTACGACGGTTATACCAGATCTCAACCAGGACTGTCTAATCAATCAACATTAACTACTGGGCGAATACCAGACAGGACTAGTCAATCAGCTCCTAACAGCCCTGCCGTTAACACACAACAACTTGTTGAAGAGATCAAAAGAAAAGTTGCGGCATCAGAAATTACACTTAATAAATATCAGGTGATTTTAGACTTCTTTTTTATGCCAAATATTATGGATCTGGTTAAACTGCAGCTATTTCCATATTATTGTTAAAATTACATTTTTGCATAATTTTGCCAATTTTTTGTTGAAATTACAATTTTGAATAATTTTGCCTATTTCCATGTTGAAATTATAATTTTCAAAAGATTTGCCCATTTCCATGTTAAAATCAGATTTTTGAATAACTTTACCCATTTCCATGCTAAAATTACATTTTTGAATAATTTTGCCCATTTCCATGTTAAAATTACAATTTTGAATAATTTTGCCCATTTTCATGTTAGAATTACAATTTTGAATAATTTTGTCCATTTCCATGTTAGAATTACAAATTTGAATAATTTTGGTGTTTATGCATGTTGCCAGAATTCCTGATGCATGGAACTCTGAAGACCGTTGAGATCTGTGTGTTTATATTTTCCTTCATAATAGTGGCCCATGGTCATTTATTTAGTAGTTGATTACTGAAGGGAATCATTAGAGTTCTTCCTAACTTTCAAATTGTCAGAGAGTTAGCTTAGAATTGGTTAGCATTATTTCATAAGAGTTCTTCCTAACTTTCACATTCTAAGATTGTCTAGTGTGGAATAAAATGAATTTCTTCATTTGCAGACTGCAGGAACACCAGGTACAAGAACTCAGTTGTTTCCAGATTCCTGTCCTTCTAGAAAGTATGGCAGTTACCCAGATGTCTCATCTAAGATAACTCATGGTTCTGAAGTATCCTCTGCTCACATGAAACAAAGTATGCTTGGACCATCTGGAGCTCCTTTGGGTAAACCACCAATCAGCCAATCACAAGCAATCCCTATGTCACATGATATTTCCCAGAGACATGTACCATCACAACATGGAATTGAAGATGATGATATTGAAAATAAAATAATGACGACTCCATCGAGAGCAAAGCCTCGATTATTGGATGAGAAATACTCAAGAGATGATAACTATGGCAACAAAGATGAATTTCTGGTGGAAAAATCCGAAAAACAGCAAGTTAATTACGCTCAACAGGTTTATGAAGATGCTTTGCAAAGGGACAGAGAAAATGAAGAAAAATTGGAAATTTATCAGGAAGAATTATTGTCGCCAAGAAACAAAGATGACATTGATACAGGGATGTCCAAACAAGCAATGTCATCTGAGAATTCTACAATTAATAAAAAAGTCAGATCACCTCATACAACAAAACTGTCCAGATATCAAAATAATGAAGCAAAACAACAACAGAACACCCAAAAGACTCAAAAGTTCACTGAAGACATATCAAAATACACCAAAGACACATCAAAATTCACTAGTGACACATCAAAGTACACCAGTGACACTTCAAAATACACTAGTGACACATCAAAATACACTAGTGACACTTCAAATACATACCATAGTTTTGAGGGCTCATTTAACATGGACACAAATTCTCTCCAAAATTATCCATCAAGCAGAATGCAAAAACGTCAGGATCAAAACAACAAAATTGACAGTAATTCAAAACCTCATTTAGCTCCTCAGAGCCAAAAATCACCTCCTTGGAATAAAGATATTTTACCTCTACAGAGTAGGACAAAATCAGATCTCAAAGTGTCTAATACAGAATTTAAACCTTTAAACTCAAATCAGAGGCTGTCTAGTAACTCAAGTTACTCTTCACCTGTCATAAGAGACACCAATTGTCAATCTGATTCAGAAACAAGCAGATATGCTTTCACTGGAGGGCCTTATGTAGGTCTAGAGGGTCTGGCATCTTCTCCAGGGTTAATGGCTGCAGCAGAAACCATAAAAAAGGATAGTTTTTCCTCAATGCACTCCAAGGTTAGTTATTATTATGGCATATTGTTATAGTCTCCAACTTTTTGTGGATGGTGTTTGGCAGTCAGCGTTCAGCACCTGTAACAAATGGCAGGTAGTGACATTTTGCAGGTTTATGCCATGAAATAGTGACATTGTGATATCATTCAGTGTTTTGCATTTGGTGTCTCTCTGTCACACTTTTGTAATCAATGAAGACATGTTGTCAATGTCTTGTTTCAATACGTAACATTTCTCAAATATTTAGACTTTCTTTTTTATTACACATAGCAACATTTGTAAAATTCCTGCTTTATTCTTATTTTTGGAGGAGTTTATAGTTATGATTTGAGCCATAACAAGTACGTTGTTATTCATTCTTAATTATGATGTCTTCTGCATTCATTGCAATGCATTATGGGACTTTCAGGACACAAGTGGGGTCACCAGCTTTGATATCAAGGAAATGGAACATGTACGAGGACATATACAGTCCATGTTAAATTCTCAGCCTGGGGGCAAGAGGACAGGTATGCACTTTATATATATTTGGTATTGGAGTAATGTACTTGATACATGCCATATTAGGGCACTATACAGAAATATTTTCTTGGCTTTTCTAAAGTTGGAGTAACCATGAAATTTACCTTGAACCCCATTGGCAAACCATACTGCCTGAGCCCTATTGGTAAGCCATACTTCCCAGAGCCCTATTGGCAAGTTATAACACTACAAAGTATAATAAAACAGTGACAGTTAATTCTTAATGTTATTTACTATTACTTATTAGTATATTGAAATTCTTTTTCAGGTAAATCTGATTTTGATCACACTAATGATGTAGAATCTCTGTTAGCTGGTGGAGCAGAGACTGTGACTGGACAGAAAGATGAATCATTTGGGAGTATAGTATCTTCTACCATATTAGGGTAGGTCCATATCTGTAATTCCACATGTACAATGATTCAAAAACATGAACTGAAAATTATTGCTAAGGGCTATTGTAAAAAAGTCAATTCTACCCAACAATGCAATTAAGGACCACCAAAGTTGTACTAAATTCACTTAGGTTTCTGTATTACTTTTTTACAAAATATTTATTGCATTATTTCCTTTTGTTTTCAGCTCTAAGAATCTCATGGATTCATCACCTACCTATGGTCGCTATAGCGATAATCTGCTTTATACTGAAAACCAACAATTGAGGGAAAGTTTAGAAAAAGAAAAATACAGAAGAAGAGTAAGTGCTTTTCAGTTGCATCATGGGAAATGTCTTTTCAGTGGTATTATGGGACATTCTTAGTTTGTATTATTGCCACAACTCATCCATTTGTTGCATTATGGGATATGTCTTATGTTTAGTCTATTGCATGATGGGATATATCTTCTGCTTTATCAGTTGCATTATGGGATATCTCTTTTTTAAGAAGTTGCATTGTGCAATATATCTTCTGCTGAACCAGATGCATTATGGGATATTTCATTGCAGCACTGTGAGAAGCAGATACAGCAGCTACAAGCCAAGATGTTGGAGGTGCAGCAACAGCTGGCTGTTGCCGTGTCAACAGACAAGAGGAAGGACAGCATGATAGAGCAGCTTGATAAGGTAGGTGTTCATTAACAACTTATAAAATGTTGAATCTGCTTTGTCATTGGCTTTATGGGATACAAAGACAAAAAGAAAGTACTGCTTTTAATAGAATAGCTTCATGTTGATACCTAGCTTAGTGATGTCACCATCTGTTTTCAAAATGGTCTTCATTTGGAACATGCCATATTCTCTCTTAAAGGACAACTGAAATAGCTTTTCTCAACTTGCAGCTACAAAAATGCGGGTTTCTCCATTGTAAGCCCAACGTAGAGTTCTTGCGATAGCCATTATAAAATAAATGTTAGATAACTGCTAACGGTCATAAATAACGAAATAAAACTAACTGATCAATCAAATTGGCCCCCACGTGATAAGTAACGTCATATACAAAATATAGCTTTGGTTTATTGGTTCCTTAGTAATCACAACGTCACGGCAACCATAGGATTGTAGTGTAAACCAAAACA
The DNA here is from genome assembly GCA_903813345.2 of Owenia fusiformis. Classification (NCBI taxonomy): domain Eukaryota; kingdom Metazoa; phylum Annelida; class Polychaeta; order Sabellida; family Oweniidae; genus Owenia; species Owenia fusiformis. Next base: position 234,191 of record CAIIXF020000004.1, on the reverse strand, counting down.
AAACATTTTGGCATTATGACGTTATGGGCCACGTGGGGACCAGTGAGATATCACGTGGGGGCCAATAACGTCACAACCAATTCGAATATTGCTTATTAAGCAGCTATAACGATCGTTAGAGTGAAATAGTTTTCGCACTACTGATGAGAAAACATGTCTAAATACATTTATCAAAAAATTATATTGATTTCTTTAGGTTAAAAATACCATTTCATATCTGCTTTAAAGGGCACAATGGGCTCTTAGAGTTAACTTTATTGAATTATTGAGACCGCTCATCGAGAAAAATAGTATTGCTAATCGGTGGAATTCAATACATGCCGTGTTTTAACTTCTTTTAAGTAGTTTTCACTATACTATAAATATTCTATGGCTTCTGTGTTACTTTCTTTGCAATCAAATGAAATCAAAAAATCTGCAAGCCCTGCTGAAAAAGGAGTAAAATCATGTTTAAAGATAAGCTAATTTTCAATTTTCCTGAGATTATATTCAACATATTATATGCACCCTTGGTATACGCAGCTAACGAAAATTGACCGGTACGGGTCAAAAGCTGGACCGGTACGGGTTAACGGTTTTATTTGAATTTAAAACAGCCATAACTTGCTCAATATTGACTTCCTCGTGTCTAATTTGAAATATATGATGCCCCCCGATGCTTTTAAGTACCCCAATTTTTTACAGATTTTTAAACGGACCAAAACTCTCTAAATGCGCATTTATGCTCTTTTCTCTCGAGAACGACTGTCTCATTTTCACGATAACTTTTATTTAGTACTTCTAACATATAAGATCTATTTTTCCCCATCAAGGTATGATGTAAATGACATGCTATTTACATCTTGTGAGTTTCAATGACGCGCGTTTGATTTTATATAAAATGCCAAACTTTGTGACAAAGAATTTCATCCTGCTTGCAGCGAGGAGACGGACCGGTTCGGGGCAATAGCATGAACATAATTTAGGAATCTTTATACATGTGTGTTACACCTGGCATTTTTTATAAAATCAAAGGCGCGTCATTGAAACTAACAAGATGTAAATAGCATGTCATTTTTATCATACCTTGATGGGGAAAAATAGAAGTACTAAATAAAAGTTATCCTGAAAATGAGACAGAGAAAAGAGCGTAAATGCGCATTTAGAGAGTTTTGGTCCGTTTAAAAATCTGTAAAAAATTGGGGTACTTAAAAGCATCGGGAGGCATCATATATTTCAAATAAGACACGAGGAAGTCAATATTGAGCAAGTTATGGCTGTTTTAAATTCAAATAAAACCGTTAACCCGTACCGGTCCAGCTTTTGACCCATACCGGTCAATTTTCGTTAGCTGCGTATACCAAGGGTGATATGTGTGATCTTTGGTTAATGTGCAGTCTTAAGAGAGAATATTGTTTAAATGTATTTTCTGTATATGGTTTTTAGACATTGGCGAAAGTTGTCGAAGGATGGAAACGTCATGAAGCGGAGAAACAGGAAATGATAGAAAAATTAAATGCTGAAAAGAAATTAGCAGAGCAAGTCCAGAAAGATCACCAGAAGGTAAAACAAATAAAGATATTTCAGCAATTAATGACTAATTGCTATATTTTCAGCAATTAATGACTAATTGCTATATTTTCAGCAATTAATGACTAATTGCTATATTTTCAGCTATTAATGACTAATTGCTATATTTTCAGCAATTAATGACTATTTGCTACATTTTCAGCAATTAATGACTCATTGCTATATTTTCAGCTATTAATGACTAATTGCTACATTTTCAGCAATTAATGACTAATTGCTATATTTTCAGCAATTAATGACTAATTGCTATATTTTCAGCAATTAATGACTAATTGCTATATTTTCAGCAATTAATGACTAATTGCTATGTTTTCAGCAATTAATGACTAATTGCTATGTTTTCAGCAATTAATGACTAATTGCTATGTTTTCAGATGGTCAAAGGTTTTGAGGAAGAAGTAGCAAATGCAATGAGACAAGTTGCAGCAGAACGGGAGAAAATGTCCCACATTGAGCAGGAAAAACAGTCCTATGTAAGTACAGTATACAAAAGCAGAAAATGTCCCACATTGCACAAGAAAAACAGGAAAACTGCCCAATGGCAGGAAAATTAAGTTTCTCTTAACTTCACAATTAATGCATATATGATTTGATATTTTTGAAAGAAGAAAGACTAAACCTTCATCATTTATTTCAGATTGAAAAGCTTGACCAAGAACGTGGTCAGTTAGTCACATTGCTTGAGTCTGAACAGGAGCGGATACGTCGTATCGAGGCAGAGAGAGATCGGGCACAAGATGGCCGCCAACACCTTGAGAAGCAAACGGAAAGTTTGCAGACGACTTTGAACCAGGTAACTACCACTAGAAGGCGTCATTATGGTCATTCTTTTATTTTCTCATGTTGTGAAATTATTTTGCAATATAAGTAAGTTTCATGAATCAAATCAGAACAAATATAACTAAATTTAGGCAACTTCTGTCATAGTTTATTGTTGCGGAAGAACTTTCAAAAACTGGCATGGCGTGAGAATACATCAAGGCAAAACGAAGTGCTCACCAATTCCAACACAACGCAGAGAGGTGAATACCCCTCGTGAGACGAGAGACAACCCAGACCCGGTAAACAACCACAGTGTCCAGGTAGTCCCTGTAGAGGAAGAGGTGACCACTAGAGTGCAGGAAGTAGCAGTGCAAGCACCAGTTGTAGAAAGAAAGCCAAAGCTTAAGCTACCACCAGCATCAAGTTCTGAGTGGAAAAACCTGGATACTGACTTGGAGCAAATTCTCAACAATACCTTGAAGGGAGATGCCAAGAGGAAAGTCAAGGTGATGACAATCATAGTATATGACATATGCATGGACAGATTTGGACTTGAAGAAAGGGTCGATGGAGTTCAGAGTGAGAGAGGGCCCAGCAGAAGACAGATGGAAATAGGCAACATCCGGAAAGACCTTAGAAGATTAAAGAAAGCCTATCTCAAAGCTAGCCATTTCGAGAAAGAAGGTCTTAGGCGTTTGAGAGATGACTTAAGACGAAGACTTTTGCTTCTCAGGAAAGCTGACAACTTGAGGAAGAAGAGGTCTGAAAAGAGGAAAGTTAGGAGTAAGTTCTTCAAGAGCCCTTTCCAGTTTGTTGGCGATCTCTTAGGTAAACCAAAATCTGGAAACTTGCAATGCACCAAAGAAGAAATGAATGCAAGTGTGAAAGCAGCCCATACAGATCCAAGACGAAATGAGCCCTTGACAGACAAACCCAACATTTCACCTGCCCCTTTACCTGAACACCAGTTTGACACAACACAAATCAAGCTGACTGAAGTCCAACAAGTCATAAAGAAAGGCAGATCTGGCTCAGCACCTGGTCCAAGTGGGCTAACCTATAAGATCTACAAGAACTGCCCATTACTGACCCTACGACTTTCAAGACTCATGCAGGTTTTATGGACAAAGAAAGAAATCCCTGATTCATGGCTGATAGCAGAGGGCTGCTTTGTTCCCAAGGAAGAGAATTCAAGTTCTCTCGACCATTTTCGAGAAATCTCCCTACTAAGTGTTGAAGGCAAGATCTTCTGGGCTATAATAGCCAAACGATTCACCAACTTTTTCATGAAGAACAAGTATGTCGACACTTCTGTTCAAAAGGGCGGAATTACAGGCTTTTCCGGCTGCGTTGAGCATACAGCAGCTATTACCAAGCTGATTGGGGAAGCCAAGAAAGAGAAGAAAGATCTCTCTGTTGTATGGTTGGATCTAGCCAAGGCCTATCCTAGTGTGCCCCATCAGCTGATTTATACTGCTCTTGAACATTATCATATACCACCTGACGTAACAACACTGGTTAAACTACACCTTGGAGGACTACATATGCGGTTTTCTGCAGGTGACATCACGTCTGACTGGCAACGCCTTGAGAAGGGCATCATGGCTGGTTGTTCTGTGTCAGTGATCTTGTTTGTTGCAGCCATGAATATCTTGCTTACTGATGCAGCAAAGGAATGCAGGGGTCCAGTAGCATCTGGTGGAACACGCCATCCACCTTGCAGAGCTTTCATGGACGACATAACAGCCATGACATGCCAAGAAATTGGGATGAGATGGGTTCTTTCTCGTTTGGAAGAACTTGCTACTTGGGGTAGATTAACATTCAAGCCCAAGAAATCTAGAAGCCTTATCTTGAAGAAAGGTAAAATAGTAGACAGCAAGTTTACAATGCAGGGAGAGACCATTCCTACTATCAACGAGAATCCTATCAAATGCCTTGGGAAATGGTTTGACCACAACCTGAACGACAAGACACACATAGCAGATACATTATGCCAACTTATAACCTGGATGAAAACTATCGACAAGACTTCACTACCTGGAAAGCTTAAGATCTGGTGCTTCCAGTACGGAGTCATCCCTAGGTTGAATTGGCCATTCACAATGTATGACTTCTCCATGACGGCAATTGAAGCTTTAGAAAGGACCGCCAGCAAATTTCTTCGGAAATGGAAAGGAGTCCCTAAGTCATTTAGTGCAGTCAACCTTTATAGCACTTCATCTCCAGCTGCAATCCCCACCTCCTCCATAGTCGAAGAGTTTAAGGTGACAAAAGTACGAACAGCAATGCTTCTTAGAGATTCAAAAGATCCAACAGCTAGATCAACGGAAGCGACAACATCAAGAACGAGGAAATGGTCTGCCCAGACAGCAATCACCAATGCAGAAGGCAGACTCAGGCAGAGCGATATTGTAGGAACAGTTGCAGAAGGACGAAGAGGACTTGGGAGTTATGGGAGAGTCCCATGGTCAAAAGCAGATGCAAGAGAGAAAAGGAAGATGGTCACTGGTGAAATAAGGAAATCTGAGGAGGAGTCAAGATTAGTCAAGGCCACTGGAATGGCCAAGCAGGGGGCATGGCTCAACTGGGAGGCAGTAGTGGGCAGAAGGCTAACTGGGAAAGATCTGTTACAGACATCTGAGACATCTCTAGCCTTTCTCCTTAAATCTCTCAGTGACACACTTCCCACACCATGTAATCTTTCATTGTGGGGTATGATCGAAGACCCGACGTGTACTCTTTGCAAAGATCAGCCTGCTTCTCTAAAGCATATCCTGAGCTCATGTAATGTTGCACTAGGAGAACACCGCTACACTTGGAGGCATGACCAGGTTCTGAGAGAAATAGTCAGACAAATAGACAACATTATTACTTGCAAAGCCAGCCCACAAGTAAAGGAGACAGCACAATGGACGTCTTTCCTAAGAGAAGGTGAGAGTAAAGGACCCCAACAACAGAAGCCAATCAAGTTACCAAGAATCCTTCAGACTGCAACTGACTGGAAAATCGGAGTTGATTTGGGCAAGAAGTTAGTATTCCCCCAAGAGATAGCTACCACCACACTAAGACCAGATATTGTCATTACATCAGACAACAGGAGGTGTGTTATCTTAGTAGAACTTACTGTCCCATGGGAAGAAAGGATGGAGATTTCCCACGAGATAAAACAATCAAAATATGAGGACATCATCACAGAGGCAACGCAGAACGGTTGGAAAGCCCACAGCTTTCCTGTGGAAGTAGGATGTAGAGGATTTGCCGGGAAGTCAGTGACTTGGATGCTGAAATCCCTTGGAATGCCATCTACCAAGAGGAAAAGAGCAAGTACAGAAATCGGAGCAGTAGCAGAGAGATGCTCCAGATGGATATGGTTGCGAAGCAGTGCTGCATGGTTGCCTCATTAATTCGACATCTTGTTTCTACCACTCTAGCTTGTTCTCTGTGCATGCGTTGTGTCTCATTATGGTTTCCATAATGGGCGGGAGTTAACAGCAGAAGACGCTTACGGATCCACCCGGTCTTGCACAGTGCATGCATTGAGACTCGAGAAGCTACAGAGTGAGTAAGGAACAAAGTGGGGTAACAGCGCATGAGCGTTTAATTCAACATAAGAGAAGTTTTGATTGAACTAATTCTGCCTATAATGAGTGAACATACCAGATTTTCAAAAACAAAAATTTCAGGAACGAGCCGGTTGGGCAGAAAAGGAGAAAGAATTTGTCTCGAAGATAGATGAGATTACTACTATGCAGATACAAGTCCTCAAGAAAGAACAGGTAAAAATAGTTTTGTTTTGTCCTTTTGATCCATGGTCCAGGTAGCCCTTTGGAACAGTTAAATGCTCTAAGTCCAGGTATATGCCCTTTAGTTGAGTGGAAAATGTGGCAAGGTGAAAACTTACTGTCGGCACTCTGAGTTTTTTTCGAATTGATTAATTAAATGTTTGAAACAAAACTTATGACCACGGCATTTTGGGAAAATCCGAATCACAGTTCATTAAAACCATTTTATTCAGAGTGAAATTCTTAAAGCAATCAAATCAAAATAGCTTACTTTCTGCATCTTAAGTTTTTGGCTTCTGGCAACAATAATTGTGTCACTTGCTCCGTTGATGTATCATGATATGTCACCTGCACCATTGGTGCATTATGGGATATGTCTGTCCATTTATGCATGATGGGATAAATTGTCAACTGCTCCATTTGGTGCATTATGGGATTTGTCATTTTTAAAGGACAGGGTTGATGAACAGCAAAGGGCATCAGATGAAAGTAAACAGCAGTTAGCTGCAGTTCAGAATCAGTACAGACAGCTGCAAGTGGACTTTGATAGTCTCAGCAGAGATAAGGTAAGATCCCATGTTTGATACTCTCAGCAGAGATAAGGTAAGATCCCATGTTTATATCATCTAAGCTTTGGCAAATTCAACCCAAATCAAGTCTTCGCTAGAAATGGAAATCCTTGAGTGGCAAATCAATTAGTTTTCAAGAAAGTCTTAAAAAGTGTAGCAATATAGCATCCTATCTGTTTGTAAAATGAGAGAATTAAGTTCAAATTTTATATGCTGATGCTTAGAGTTAAAGGGGTTCTGCTCAAGAAGAAATGTAATCTTTTATAAACCAAATAACAATGGACCAATTTGGTTCAAATTTTATATGCTGATGCTTCAAGATAAATGAGTTCGGGTCAAGAAGAAATTGGAAGGAATTTTTATTTTAGAACCTTTTACTATTGATTTCTTAATATATGCAATAGTTGTGCAATGCAATGATATTATATGAGCATCAATTTTTTGACAACATTTTAAAGTACTTGAATATTTTCAGGAGAGTTTAAAGGTTGAGCTTGGCTTAATGGATGCAAGGTTGAAAAGCAGCAAGAGGAAACTTGAGATGGATATGAAAGCCCAACTTGAGAAAGAGGTATTTTATATAAGTTAATCATTTGCTGGCCATCTGCTTGAAGTCTTATCTGTTCATGCTTCTTTCGTGTTTTTTGTTTCTGAGAATTAGAAAGATTCTCTGATTTTCTTCTATTTTTGTACGATTTAATGCATTGCTCTCATACCTCTTTACTTTATTTCTTGTTCAGTTGCTACAGTTTTATATATTTTTGCATTTGAAAACAGTTCATCTAACATACATTCTGTTGAAAAATTTGAAGTTCATGTCATGGTTCTTCCGAACATCCCATAATGCATTGTAGATTTCCCAAAAGTTAGAAGATGCTCACCAAAAGATGGCAGCAGTTGAGGCAGACCTACAGGAAGTCCACAGGAAACACGTCGTAGAATTAACGCAGCGTCATAGTCGAGAAATGGAATCTCAGCTCCAACAGTTCCATGAAGAGATGAGACGCAAAGATGCCCATATTAGGCAACAAATTCAGCAGTATGATGACAGGTTAGTACATATAGGCTCCTGTCCTATCAAAACTTAAGGAAACCTTTCAAATTATTTCTCATACCAAATGATAACCCAAGAAATCGTTATTTTCATGATTCCTCCAATGAATAGATTTGATTTTGGAAAGTATACAATGGTTCTCTAAATGGATATACTTAAAGAGGGACATGGGATATAAATAGGAAGCAGATTAATGGAACATCCAAAATAAAAATTTCCACAGAGCTGGTCGATTTTCTCAAATTTCATATTGATTGAGAAAATGTATTGCTTCAAATTGTTTGGTTGTGATATGACATTTAAAAAGAGAAATAACATTTTTCAAATTGAAAAGTCCCCAAGATTAGCCAATCAAAATTGAGTATATAGCAGTGCTGTTACTTACTTATCCTGGGTTTCTATACCATGTTAAAGTATGGGTGTACCCTGATATTTTAATGAGAGTTGCTAGCAAGTTTAAAACCGGCCTTTAAAGTTTACATATTCTCCTGATTCTTCCCGTGAATGGATTCAATACATAAAATATGAAGTTTTTGAGAATATTTATATTTCAGATTAACTGAATCTCTGGCTGAAATTTCCTCATTAAAAGCTCAAAACAGACAGATAGACATGCAGAAGAGAAATATAGCAGCAAAACTACAGAATCTGATGCACTCCCATGTTAATGAAGCCATGTTGCTATTAGGTGCAACTGATTCTCCAGTAAGTAAACTGTTGTTGAGATATCATCATTATCCCATGATATTTTCTGATAGGGATATTGAAGCCCCTCATCTGAAAGGTCTTCGGATCGTCATCTTATGAGATCTTAATAACTTAGATGCAAGTAGGTAGTTACCAGTTTCACCACCAGGCGATTAATTCAGGTCAGATAGCATGGCGGGAATAGTAGAGTTCCCTTTCACTTGAATATTCATCAGTTCAGTGCATCAACTTTCATATCACTCATATGTATCTAATAAAATATCTCCAGTAAAAGAAAATATCTGTCCAATACAAGAAAAGATATTTCCCTTTTTGTGATTTTGTAACATGGGGTCTATGGGGAATCTCCTCGAACTAGAATACACATTTTCAAAAAAAATTGAATGTTAATAAACAATTTTTGAAACCACATTTCAAGATGTATTTTTACACATAGATTTCAAATATGACATCACATTGACTGATTATTTAATTACGTAAATCAAGATTATTTCTACTTGCATCTAGTCTGTTGAGTCTAGTTTTATTACACTTAATTCACTCAATTATTCTAGGATCGTGGTCAGGTTCTTGGTGGCGGGGCTCCAGTTTACACAAGTCCTGGTAGAGAAAGCAACCTTGACTCCGTAAGTGTCCATAGCAACAGGCCCATTGTGACATCAAATAGCAATATTGTCACATCTCAAAGCCGCATTGTGACATCACAGATAAATAACCAATCACAAATGACCACAGGAGCTTCTCTCAATGTCCCAGGTGTAAATGGGGACCACATGGCCAGATTCCTGCAGAGGTAAACTACACAATAATTTGCTTTCGAGAAATTCCTGCATTTGATTTAGATATGAACTTTTAACTTTGGCAAGAATCTGAGTCTGTTCATGCATTGCAAAACGATTTGAATACTTTTAATTCAGATTTTCATTGTAAGGAGAGTAAACAGGTTTTTCTTCCCACAGGTTTAGTAATTGTATTTCTACACCAGACCTATTTCTCTTCATTTTGAGGACAGTATAGATGTATATAGCTTTCCACTGATTCCATTCTATTAATGAACATGCATTTACTTTAACATGAAGATCAAATGTATTGTATTTCAGTCTACCAGAGCAACCAAGAGGGGTTGGAGTTGGTAGCATGCACCCCAGGAACAATCCTGTTCATACACAGTATGGTAATGGAGATGGCTCTGATGTTGCCATGACAACATCGATGTCAGCCAGTCAAAATCAAGGACAAAGACTCTCATCCAATCAGGTTCAAGGTCATCTTCTTCCATCCAATCAAATGCAAGGTCAAAAACTACCAACAAATCAAAACCAAGGTCAAATACCAGCCAGTGCTTATCATTCACAAGGCACAGGAGACAGATCTCAAGCTGAAGCACAAAGATCAAACAATACTTGGGTCAATAATTATACTACAACCCCCATGAACTCGAGCCTAATAGCAAATAATGCCAACATTCCAAGTGGTGATGGATCAGAAATTGGAAACCTCCCATCAGCAAGATCTCAATCATCTCAACTTAATATGAACTCTAGTTATAACCAACTAAGAAATACTTCCAGAACTCAACATAACACAGTGACATCACAGAGGGCCAGTGATGGAAGTTATAATCAACATGTGGTTGGTCATGACAAGATGGCCGCCACCACCAACAGAAATGTTCAAGGTCATACAAATTATTCAGGAGCTCAGTTACTTCATACTCCTAATATACAGAACAGTCAGGCATATTTGTATAATACAAATACTCAACAGCATAGAAGTCATATTGGAGGTCAAGGTCAAGACACTTTCAAGCCTCTTCTACAAGAGAGCGACTGTAGCAACAGTGAGTAGATTCCGAAATTCTATATTCAATCCATAATATTTTTGTTTGAAACATTTAAACATTGATTAGCCGTGGTAATAATTAACATTTTCGCAATTATTTATACTTCAGTTGATGGCAAAAGTGATACTGGTGACATACCTCCAGGTGTCAGCACAGGTCCCATCAGTGAGACATCTTCCATACATGACAACACACTTACAGAGCAGTACGATGATATGACACAGAAGTTTGATGATCATGAGTTGAAGCAAAATGAACTCCAACATTACATAAAGATGGTAGGTGTTCAAATATCATATTTTGAATTGTCAACATATGCGACTAACCATCACTATGACTGTGATTGAGTAATGTACACAATGTCAATTTCGATGACACCATCAGGGAGACTTACATTTTTATTAATTTGTTCTCTAGTGTTTTTCAGTTTTCTAATTGGCCAAATATCTTTGTATATTTTAATATAAATGTCTACTATATGAGTTAAAATTTGGTTGTACTAGTCTAATAAAATAATTGTTGAAATTTATCAATACTACATGTATCTTATCAATCCTTTTGAAAAACATATATAATACTGAACTTTCATAACTGGTCATGTTAATGAAATGTGCTGAGGAATATTTTGAAATAAAAACATCTACTAGACCTTGTGTATCAGTTATATGTAATAGTTTTGTTTTGGTTTTAAAATAAACAGAAACTAATAACCGCTTTATTCTCCATAGTTGCTCAATAAATCCCCAGGGGATCCTGTAGATGGCAGCACCAAGGTAGATGTATCCAATGAGCAATCAGGTAATATTCACTGCTTTCACTAAATGTACAACATGCTCTCATATCACTTTCACTGTTCCACAACTGGATGACTCTAACTGCAGTTAGCTTCATTCAAGATGGTGGACAAAATTCGTTCGTTTTCGATAAATCTCCAATTACAGCCAAACCAAGCTGAATCTTGATCCCAAAAGTTTCGCCATGCAAACTAATAAAGATATGATTGTAAACAACCACAAATAAAGGCTCACGCACCCTCGATATTAGAGAAATTGAAAGAAAACGGCTTCACTTAGAATGACTCTAACTGAAGTTAGTGATGACGTAGGAATGAAGCTAACTGAAACGGGGAATGAAGCTAACTCAATGGGATGAATATATGGACGGCCCTGTCTGTTGTTATAAGATATCTAAATGTTATTGACTGTTGTTATTGGTTGTAGCCATTTGTATTTTGACATGGAGTGAGTTTCTATTCAATCCCATGGCCGGTGATCGTAGAAATTGAACGGAGGGGGAGCAGACAAATTCTGGTAGAAATTTCAACAAATCTGGAAAATTTACTTTTTCAAGACAAAATTTAGTTTACGATTGAATGGCCAAATGAATAGGCTTACGGTATGGTAAAATATTGTAAGTATTCTAGGATTAAAGTATATGATGTAAAAGGCGAAATGCCGCAAACGTCCGAAAGTCAATGTTTTGCTAGTCAAGCAAGAATGGTCTACACGACCTGTAATTAAAAAACGCCACCATGGAACATTGCAGTATTCTTATTTTAGGTTTACTGAAGACAGATACAGAGACCAGACGGATAGGAACAACCAAACTAAAACCCCAACACAGAGAGATCACACAACACAACCGAACACAACCAAATAAACTCACCCGACTAGGCACAACCGACCACCTATCTTAACATAATCGGGCACATCCCGCCACCACCCCTCATTTAACGATCAGGCACAACCAACCACATAACACAATCGGACTCAACCAGATACCTAACCTGACTGGGCACAACCTGCCCCCCGACCAGCATAACAAAATCACAACATAACACAACGCATTTTAAAATTAACATAACACAATAAGGCACAACTCGAAACCAGGCTAAATAAACAACCAGACACAACCCAACTACAAGCCAACAACACAATACGACACAACCCAATACTACAACCTTAGTTTAACCTCCGAAAACACAACCAATTGTCAAATATACGCAACACAATTTGGCACAACCAAATAATAAAACAACAAAACCAAAACACAACCCATAATGGACGAAGAACAACACAATTTTACACAAAACAATCAAAACACAATCAGGCACAACCAAACTGGAACACAAAAACACCCAACCAACACTCTCTGAAAACAACACCTTTTTTCTTTGGCCGCTGATGAGAAACATATCATGGAATACCCCCATGAGTTCGAAACATCTTGGGCCCTTATTATGACCAACATATAAGGGAGAGGATCCGCAACAGGATCGAGATGTCCGGCCGCTCTACATTAATGACAATAGGAGATGTCACCACTAATGGCATCATCCTAGGATCAACTAAATATACTCTACCTGTCACATAAGAACTGACAATGGTTTGGGGAAACTTAGATACTAGACCATATCTCCCAGGTCCAATCAACGAGACCTCTAACCAATTGACACAGATTGCATGACCATGCGTGTCCATAACAGGTAATGTCTCAAGACATGGTCTAAGCCACCACTCCCAACACTATACACCACACCAACTACTTAATATTTACACAGAACAAATAACCACCAGTACCATGGGAAGGCATCATCTGTGGTCACGTGGTTACATAACAAGACAAAGCCCAGTGCGTATGGCAAAACACAGTCTCTCACAAATAATCTAATTAATTAAGGAAATGTGTTCGAAGTTTAAAAAAGGGATAATAAGGTGAATTCTGTCATAAGCAATAATTTAGTAAACCATATACACTAATATTATTTTGATAATGCACTGACTGAACAAATAAAAATGAACATTGCCTTTAACTGCATGTCTTCAATATTCAGGTTGTTACATCATTGTATACAATATTGTTGCTTCACGATAAAAGAAACGCTTTTTATCCATCATTCGCTTACAATTTAGAATGATAATATTCTCCGGTGCTATTTGAATCGGGGGGGGGGTGCTTTTTGATAGTTTTGTTTAGAAAATCGTGCGAAAAGTGCTCAGAGTGGTGAAAACCTGCGGGAATTTGAAATAATTTCTGGCCAGGGAGGGGGAAACTACCGAACCTCCAGCTTCCCCTGGTTACGGAACTGCTTATTGGTAATTTGTATAGCCCATTATAAATCTCCATTCAGTTAGAGTCATCAATGGTGAAATCTGTGTTGGAGTTAGCTTCTTATCAACCTCAGTTAGAGTCATTCTAAGTGAAGCCGTTTTCTTTCAATTTCTCTAATATCGCGGGTGCTTGAGCCTTGATTTGTGGTTGTTTACAATTATATATTTTTTAGTTTGCATGGCGAAACTTTTGGGATCAAGATTCAGCTTGGTTTGGCTGTAATTGGAGATTTATCGAAAACGAACGAATTTTGTCCACCATCTTGAATGAAGCTAACTGCAGTTAGAGTCATCCAGTTGTGGAACAGTGACTTTGTAAAACTTAAAACAATGTTATTTAAAGTTTGTCCACAGCTTTAAGCTATATGCTCCTCAAATAAAATACCATAATATACATGAATTCATTTTTATTGCATTTTATGTTCATCCAGATGTCATTGACACACATCATTCCTCATTTTGACCATTCATATAATTTTTTATTTTAACTTATAAACAATAATTTCAGCAGATCCACTATTAACACCAATCAAATCCAGACCCGCTTCAATTCCAAATAGAGGTGTTGCAGCTGGGGCTGCTCATGACAAACCCCAAGACAATTTCACACCAGCATTCACACATTCTATGGTGGCACCCACTCAAGGCCTACAGCACAATGTTGAGTTATCTCCAAAACAAGTTGGTGAAATATCACGATTACTGAAGCTGTATAAAGATTCTCACCAGGGGGAGCTATCAGAAGACCCGCCAATTGATGAACTGTTGACATACTTTGAATCCATTCATCACAGGTTGGTGCTGAATTACAAATTATTTGACATTGAGATCAATCAAAGGTCAATAAAATATCCAATATTTGACAATGATGCATGTACTGTACAGTACACACACAGATAATGGATTTTAAAAGACCAAGTATAGTATGGCAAGTGGTTTTGGACAGTCATATCTTTCACTTTGAGTACTTTCTGGCCCAAAATACAGTGTTTTTTTTTATTAAAATAATGTGGTTTTTTTCAAGTGAAGTCCCCGTGATAATAGAAAAATCAATCCGAAAAAAATGTTGTCACTTTCTTAAAACTTTAGGTTTCACAATTTAAGGATATACACTATATTAACAACTTCTGAAAGGGAAATAGTTATTGAAATGTGATATGGCTAAAAACCAAATATCCCATGTTATTTTCCCATAAGGTAAACTTTGTTTTCCTTTGTTTTCAGCATAATTTTGGTCATCAAAAATTGGTATCCTCAAGACTAGACTTTCAATACAATTCCACATTGAACATTTGCCAAGTTATTATAGACAGGTTAGCCATAAAATAATTTTTCAAAAGTTATTTGATCCTTGTTTTAAATTTTGACAATTTTCTTTTAATAGTGATGGTCTTCCAGTCAGTAGTGGAAGTGTAACACGTCTTCCTAGCCAATCACAGAAGACTAAACCAGGGTCAAAGGTCAAACAGAACCTGGGACCACGCTACAAGAAAGCAGAAGTGGTAAATTATTGATATTTTTCCCATATAAGAGAACACATTAGTGTACCACCATTAGAAACATAATATGGATGCCTAATATTGTCATCTTCTTGGGGCAAAATCATTGCTTATGCATCTGCAACAGATGGTCTCATTTTTGCATATTTGAAAATGAAATGAAGCAATTACTAAATATCATATATTCTTGGAAAAAAAACATATTCACGAAAAAAAGCCCCCTTCTATATCTTCGAAAGGTGATTTTACAAAAGTACTGGAAAAAAGCAACTTCTTTTCAGAAGATTTATCTAAATTTATTTTGGCAAAACCAGCAACTGATGTCCAACACCCAACGTCAGTCTTCACAGAACCAAAGATGATAAATAACAATGTACAAAGGAATGCCAACATGGGTGTTATAACAAGAAAATCTCTATTTGCTCTAATTTTGGTTTTAGGATGCCAAAGTAAAGCAGTTGCTACAGCAACAGAAACAATCCGAGCCAATCAACAAACTGGACAGAGGTCATGTGATCAAGGCCACCCAATTAAGGAAAACTAAATCAAGTGTTAAATCTAGTGGGGCAGCATGGAAATAAATACAACTTTCATCGTAAATCATTGATAATTACACAAGATATCTACATTTGAGCCAATCAGCAAACGATATTTAGGTCATGTGACAAAGACAAATCTATCGCTATCACATTGTTAGATCTGATCTGATATGGATTCACCACAGGATTTAACATTATCTTTTAGTCCTCATAGGGTATCATTTAGTCAAATATTTATTTTTACTTCCATATAATAGTTATTGTTTTTGAAAATATTGTAAAGCAATAACAATCGCACAACTATAGACTTGTTTTTGAGTTGTTTCATTAAAACTCATTTTTATCTAATAAAATAAATGAATCATTGGTCAATTCTTGTAAAACTTTATTATTAATTTATTTATCTATTTATCTTTTGATCTAAATTAACAATTTATATAATACACAATCAATTCAAATTAATTGTTTAGTTAATAGATCATTTACAACCAATAATATTAGTACGGTTGAATGGCGATAGGTAGCATTGAATATATCATTTATCATTGAATATTAAGATGTGAATATTTGAAAATACCATAATAAGTTATTGCTTTTGTACAGGGTGACCGGAAAAAAAGGAGACCATTGAAATAGGCAATATCTCCTAAAATAGACTAGTGACATCAATGAAATTTTGCATACATCAGGACAGTTCTATGGAAATTTGTTCCTGAAAGTGTCAATACAAGCAGTCAACTGGTTCAGGAGCTATGATCATTTAAATAACATGCTCCAAATAGGCGCAATTTAGACCAACGCAGAGCTGGATACATTTGGCAAATACCCTTACATATTCCGACCTTGTTATGGCATTACATTTAGCATTTATTGCCACCTTTAGGTCAGCAATTGTCTCAGGATTGTTTTGGTACACATTGTCTTTCAAATTGCCCCACAAAAAGAAATCAGGTGGATTCAAATTTGAGGTGTATGGAGACGAAGCTTATCTGACCTATGGCTTCTGACTCAGTGGTCCCACTCAGTTACAGTATCATCCTAAGGAGGTTTTGGGCAGCCCTTGGTTTCCATATTGGATTTAATTGTGCCATATAGTGGTTTTAGTAACATGGCACTATGCCCAATACCTAAAGTGACTCTTAAGATTGGGTAAATCAGCACTTTGGCAACAGGATGATGAACCACATGTCAGATAACCCTTCATTGCCATTACAGCCTAGACTTGAATCCTGCTGATTTCTTTTTGTATGGATATTTGAAAGACAATCTATACCAAAACAATCCTCAGACTATTGTTGACCTAAAGAAGGCAATCACTGCTATATGTAATGCCATAATAATGCCATAGAGGGCAGAACATGTAAGGGTAGTTTGCCATATGAATCCAACTCTGCGTTGGTCTCAATTGTGCCTATTTGGAGCATGTTATGTAAATGATCATAGCTCCTGAACCAGTTGAATGCTTGTATTGAAACCTTCAGTAACAAATTTCCATATAACTGTTCCAGTGTATGCAAAATTTCATTGATGGCACTTGTCTAGTTTAGGAGAAATTGATTACTTCAATGGTCTCCTTTTTTTCCGGTCACCCTGTACCTTGTGTACAGCAATTGAATTTTCACAATATTTTCGATCTATGATTTAGTTGAGAATTATACAGGGTATGCAACCTTCTTATTTTGAAATAGCTTTCTTTACTGTGTTGGACGTCATGCTAAGACAGAAAAAGCTTCTTCTCTAAATATGACTTAAAACAACATCTCTCAATATCTTTGATGCTTTCTTGCTTTACACATTGAAAAATGAACGTGTTAGCATCACACGAAATTCAAGAAAATAGATTTCCAAAATTAAAGTTACATTTTTGTGTCACCCTGTACTATTGAAGTATGTATTTATAACAATTCAGTAAATGTAGAACAGAACCTTGCAAACTTGGTAATATTTACTGCCATCTGTACAGTATTGGTACATTGTATATTAATTATTTTTATTTGTTTGAATGTAGTTTCAAAAATGTAATATTTTATTTATATATGCTCTGTATGTCGTACATGCATGTATAGTTGCTTCTTTGTACAATTGCTTGATCATGTGAAATTGGATGTAATAAAATGCTCGACTTAATGTACGTTGTAAATAATTGAGCATTAATGTTGTATGTGCATTTGAAATCTACATAATGTACAATTATTTTTTCATATTGAAATGATTACTTTTAACAATTGTAATAAATATGAACTTAAAATTGTATAACTATTCCTCCATATGATTAGGGACCACTGCAAAATATTAGTAGAATGATAGACAATCATCAATAATTTAGTCTTAGACTCCTCTCCCCATGACTGCACTGACTATTTTTGACCCATGTAGCATTTTTGAGAAATATCTCGCTTTCAATTTACCATTTCAGCGTCCTCTGGTGCAATAAGATTTGAAATCGTTTATAAAATATCTCGTTTTCTCCTAATTCTCCCATTTCAGGAACTTAATTGTTAGGCATCCTCTGATGAATCCTAGGCGTCGCCGTCCTTCAAAAACAATGATTATTTGTAAATAGTAAATTTTTACGTCTACATAATATGTATACATTTCTCTCATTTATATAAAGGCAATACATAATTACATACATATATACAGATTGGACAAGGGAACTTCTGGTTACCAGTTCTGTTTTCACCAATCCATTCATCCAGAAATCGTGTGTATGTAATGAAGGGATTTGGGCGCCTTAAGAGGTTCTAGGCAGATTCCACTAGCAAACGAGGACTGTACTCTACTTTACTCTACATTGTTATCGTTCTTATTACTGTTTTATTCTACAACAAAAAAATCCATATATCATATTGTTAACAGAAATATGAATGGAATTTCGTTGAAAAGAATTACGTCAGGTCCAGAGTTGAATAGTCTGTCAAGAACCTTTTACGATATTGTTCTTTGATCGAAGCTGGCTATTTCACATCAAGAGTTGAGAACGTGTGTTTCAGTTTTTTCTTCGATGTTGTAATGACTTAAATGCGATTTAAAGGGGAGTGGTCACGATATCAACTTTGATATCATTGACGAGTTTTTGCATATGATAATCAAAATTTGAAAAGTTGATACATTTTATTTTTTCTATCTATTTGTTAATATCGAAAATATATATCAAATGTAGATTCGACTTCCTTCATAAAAAAGGTAGATGTTGATAATCATTGATGAGGTAAAAACTTGAGTCTCGCAAATGGGGACCACATTCGTATACTTGCGAAGACTTTCGTTCTTGTTCGTTCCATGTGTTCTACAGAAAATTGATTACAGCTTTGCCGTAAACCCATACAAACGAGAACAATCAGCATATGCAACTCGAATTTAGTGAAAAGATGAAAGACTCAAACGGTTCATCGCCAAGAGCCGGTTTTGATTACACCCTCAACAAAATTTGTCTTGTATATTATTGAAATGATCAAGCCCAAAAACTCCCCAGAGGCAATGGAAACGCGCGTCAGACTCTTACCCTTTGCAAAAATGTACATTATATTCCCCTCTTAAATAAAGGCACTTATTTGATCTTGCTTCTACAAAACAAAACTATGATGTAGGCAAAAATGGAGATAATCATATCGCATTTTAATTCTCATAAAGTGTATATGGAAACGCTATTTCAGATTGTTTAGAGTCAAATCTACATCTGTAAGAGGGATGATTTAAAATGGGTTGTAGATTCAGGGTAGACCGATGCTACACAAAGTTTTGTTACAATTTATTTTAACAAAGTGTATAGAAAACTCTAATTGGAAATTATTTCAAAAGGGCAAACGCGAGAGATAAGTTTTATAGAAATCTGGAAAATTGCTTATTTCAGTATTTTACAGAAGAAAGCCATACTCCAAAGCGAAACTGGTGATATTTCTTACAAGGGAATATTACCAGAGGCTTTGATGAACAATTATCTGTTTCAATTATATACAACGCTGGACTACCAATTTTGTCAAATAAGCGTTCAAAGTATTAATTAGATACAATTCAATCATGGGAAAATGAAACTAATACGTACTTCGAGTCATATCATTAGAGTGTAACATACCAAGGGATAGAAGCTGTATATCATGTACCTCTTTGTGGATAGTATAATAACGAAACAAGAAGAAGACAAATTCTACTCGAACGAACGTAGACAAAACGTGTGGAGTACACGGAAATTGTTACAAGGCAAAAGGAACAATCGGATAATGAATGGAAAAGAAACCCAACTCCATTTTGTGAAAAACTCTAAGTTGTTATCATAAATTAGAAGAAACAGCTGCTGAATGTGGAATGGAACATACACATGCCGATACACATAGTGCATTCTTGATTTAAAATTAGGGAAATATAAGCTTACTCATCGCATTTTAAAATCCATTTCTATGTAGGCTACTCTAAAAACCTCTATTATATGTACCCTACATGTACTTAGACGGGATCACGAAGGACGATATTAAACGTATTTTTTGAATAAAAAGCAGTTTTATTAGAATTAGAATTTAGTGAATATGATTGCAACACAATATCTGGTACTCTCGGTGTGGTTTCTTTTAGCAAAGGGTTTGTACTTGTTCTATCCTTAATATCGCATGTAAATAGGATAATGTTCTTCAACATTGAATTCATTTGTAAATCTATTTCTAAAACAAAACTTAACGTAAAATATTTCAGGATCATTAGAAGAGGCATAAATTTATAATGCTTTGCATTTTTTCAGGCGAATTAAGGACGTGTCGGGAGTCAACTTCTATATCGTCTGCACCTGGGACTCTGGTGTCACATCTGGGATACGGAACCGTGACTCTGGATTCCCCCAAATGTGAATGGATCATAACGCCACCTATTGATCAATATGTGGCGATCGATATCCAAGATACGGGAAATGCCCAGTGCAATAGGGATATATTGATATACAGCCATTTAGGTGGCAACAGATACCCAGGATGGTACGTCTGTGGAGATAATAAGACATCATCAGTTAATCCAAAATATATCGGATCTGGAATTGGGAATTGGATACGAATAAAAGTTGTGAATAATTCGCCAGGTGCAAAACTAACGGGTTTCTCGTTGAATTATGACTTCAAAGGTAGGAAAACATATTACAGTTTGCGTAATTACCTTTTGCGCATAACACTTGTGATAAATGAATAATGAAAATAGTACAATGCAATTTAATTAAATGTAGTTGATCTAGGCGCATTCGACTTTTTAATTACGCCAATTGTGTTTTAGCAGTACCAAAACATGATTTCATTATATAAAAGATGAAGTAGTATTAAGAACACATAACAACCAGCAAATTGGATATGGCCAAGGGCATATGCGTATGAATATTGACTTTTAAATTCACACGTAGTGTCACGTCCATTGAAGGGCTTAAAAATGATTACCTCTCGACAATCAATATCGTAACAAGCTCTTTTATAAATCTGCAGTTTTTTCGTTGTCTTCGCCTAATTCATTCTTTCCGTTCCCCCACATGTTTGATTTATAATTTATTAATTTTTCATCAAATAGAAATCAGTTCATCATACCTAACAAATTGTATTCATTTTTTCAGGAAAGAAAGAGACTACAAATTAATGTATAGCTCCTGTAGTTAGCTAGTTGAAAAACGTAATGCCTCAGATATCTGCTCAAAAGACATTCGGAATAGAAAAATAATTCAAAACGCAGTCAGGGGTGACTGCAACCCCAATAAAACCTAATAACATCCCAACCATAGTGTGTTAGCACTTCAAAAGGACGTTATCTTCATTCAATGTGTGTTTAGTCTGTATCGTTTCATCTTATGCTTTCTAAAGTCTGCCTTAAGCAGGACGCATGGCTGCGTTTTGAAGGATTTCTCTATTACAAATGTCTTTTGAACAGGTGTCCAAGGCATTTTGTTTTTCAACTAACAACTACAGGAGCTATACATTTAAGGTCTCTTCTTTTCCTGGAATAAATTAACACGAATGGTCTCGTATTTTCCAAGACATAGCGATTTCTTTCGGTTGCTTTTTTATGAACACCCTGAAAAATTTCTTTCTTAAATAAACTTTATCTCTTAGTCAACTCTCCTCCAAACATGACCATACGGGAGATGTCGTTTCACTTTCAGATGCGGGATGCAGTGGCGTCAAGAATCTTACCGAGACAGACACCAATCAATGGTTTGCCTCACATCCGGGTGCTGGGAGGTGGGCTGTCCCAGCAATTCAAAATTGCGCTTGGAGATTAATAGCACCAGAGGGGATGTATGTAAGTCTTCATGCTGACGTCATATCTCTTCATTGTGAAAACACGTGGCAGACTATGGCGTTCTATGACAGCGACGGTCCATTAGAAGACCATCTGATTGCTCGGGTAAGTAAGTGACGGAAGACAATGGCGTTCTAGGTGAGCTACGACCCCATTCGGATAAACTGCTGCTAACTACATTTATATCATTGTATATAAATATCTCATTATGTATTTAATGTGTAAACATTTCATATGAAAAAGTTAAAAAATTAAAGTCAACCACTACATGTCTCTAAATCTAAGTCTTTGGATGTGATATTCACAGGTTGTCTCAGTATACTCAGATTAAGATATGCCTCAATTATTTAAAAAACACACAGGTGTTGTATTTTTTGTTGGATCCTTTCATCTTTTCAAGATTCTAGATTTAATCATGGAGGAGTCAGGGATCGAGGCTGAGTTTTGGCGTGTTCAAACATGTTTTTCTGTGTTACTGTTGAATGTTTCTTTGCAGGTATCCTGTACAGGACGACTGTCTCCCATAGCTTCTACGGGGAGATACATGTATGTGAGCTATAAGGATCTGTGGGAAGGAAGTGGGCGTGGATTCAACATATCGTATAAATTTCGTAAGTACATGTATGCGGAGAAACAGGAAGCATAATTGACCAGAATTTGGATTGAATATGGATATTTGATCAGAGTTTTGGGCTGTATTTGAAAACATAAAATGGAAGGTCAGAAGATTTAACACATCGGGCAGATTTTGATGGTAGTTACATAGATGCTATTTGAGTAGGGAGTAAATAGGGCATTGTGGCTAAGGATAGAACTCATTTGATCACTACGTTTTGTCGGTATATACCAATATGTTCCATCGTGATACAACCTATATCCCTCCCAGTGGATAACTTATATAGCCTACATTTCAGATGAACAGCGTCAAAGTGGATGCGGCAGTAAATACCTCAGAGATGATGCTATTGGCGTCATCGCGTCACATGACTGGCTCAGTGAGGTCACGTATCATGATTGGTCACGGTGTAACTGGCGGATACTTGCTCCAGAGGGCACAGGGATCACACTTAGGTAGAACTTCAACATATCAGTTATCTAACATTAATGAATTTACTTTATGATACAAGCTTAACAATCTGCGTTGATCAATAGATGGCACGGTATGATATGAAGAAAACTCTTATTTTATTCTTGGCTAAATTAACAATGTTTTTCAGATTTGATGTATTTGACGTGCGTTCATCAAGTAAAAGATGCACCGATGACATGCTCGTTGTTTACGATGGTGCTCTAAATCATACCCAGCTTGGACAGGTGAGGGTTGTATGAGATGCTATATTTGTATCTTCCTACAGAAAATGTAGGACTATAATTCACACTTTGCCCGGGACTTTGCCACGCCATTAAGACATCAAACGTGGTCTTAAATAACCGCATTAACCTCGAGGCATCGGAGAGAATGTCATGACATAATGTCTGACCTTACTCTCCCCTCCAAAAGTTTGGCAACCTTAGCTCCCTCATTGAACTGCGTGTTAAAGCTCTTTATGTTTGAATTTTTATTTACATAACATAACCATAAGCGAGGAAAATACTTGACATTGATGAAAATGCAACTTGACTTCATTTCCAATGCCTCCAAGTTTTCCCATTTTTTTATGATAAAAATTTATGATAAATCTAATGAATTTTTAAAAATCGACATTCCCATGTAAACCAATAGAAAACGGTAGGTTTGCCGCAAGTCATATGACAGAATATTCATCCATCCGAGTTCTTGCAAAAATACAAGTTAGGTATTCAATTGAATAAGCTAACTTTATTTTGTAAAGATATGATACGTTTCTTCAGGTTTAAAAAGGTTTTAGGTCTTTAAAGTCAAAATTGTTTTTTAAAAAAATCCTCCCATTGAAAGAACACAGGAGCCGAAAAACGATTTTCAAAAATGACCTTCAAGCTCTGTAACTTTAGAATTCATAAAGTAAACTGAACACTTAGCATACTAAAAGTTAGACAATTCAATTGTCTATATAAAAATATTCAAGTTTTTTGGTCAGTCTTCAACTGGACAGATATTCTGAAAATTTCCCATTGGTTTACATGTGAATGACCATTTTCAAACATTCATCAAATTTAGTTTTAGTTAATCGGAAAACAATCTAGTTTCAACATTTTTTTCATTTGTGACCCAGATGTTTTGTAATGGTGATGACGCTCCCCCAATGACCCTGACTTCTACAAGTAATGACGTTAACATCCGGTTCATCGCCGGAAGTAGCCACAACTTGAATCTTAGAGGCAGAGGATTTAGCATTACATACTTAAGTGAGTTAATCTGGATAAGTTATCATGCTTGACAAAAAAGAAGTTAAGAGTAGCTAAATGTAAATAATACAAATCAATGATTACAATCACAAACTGTATTTTTAAGATCCCCTCTCTGCTCCTAAGATATAAAAAACAATTTGAGTGTCCGGAAATGGAATTTAAGTAACAACTGACAATAAGATAGTATGATCTAACATTAAAGTATAATGGACAAAGTTATTTATACTTCAATAAGTCTTCCTTAAAAGGTTTGAGTCAAAGCGAGTGTCGTTAATCAGTAATTAATAATACACTTTTATTTCGTGTATTTTTGAATAATAAAAACATGTAAAACTAAATAAGAAATAGGCCTTTCACCGCCGTTTTACGTACCTATAACAGCGACATCTTTATTTGTTTAAGGGACGTGTAAAAAAGCCCCAGTGATACATGGCACCGATATAACCTATGTAGACTCGAACCAGGATGGTACAGAGACATTCACTGTTGGCGAAGATGTGTATTACTCCTGTCGTAGAGGCTACATTCAGTCTGGTGGCAACCGGGAAAGACATTGCAGCGAGAATGGACAAATAACTGGAAAGGACTTGATTTGTAGGCGTAAGTATCATCATTGAGCAATATAATGCTACCAAGAACCAAAACTCTCTACAACAAGAACACATCTAAGAGTATACCAGTCATGATGAAAACAAATCCCAACTATCCTAAACCATAGTTTAATGTGAACGTTTTTTACCTCCCCCACCATTTAAGTTCCATCATGACATTCCAGGACCATAACAGCTAGGAACATTTCATTTATGATGAATTCAATAGTTCATGTTATGAAAGGATTGTTATCCTTCACATTTCAGCTGTTTTATGCAGTGGCGTGCCGAGAATTCCCCATGCTGACGTAACATTCATGGACCTTAATATGGACGGCCTGTCTTACGTAACATATCAGGAAGTGACGTCATACACATGCAAAATGGGATACGAAATCTCAAGTGGAGACACACAGAGAAGATGTCAAGAGGATGGGACCTTTGAGGGAGAAAATCTTATCTGTTCTTGTAAGTGTTTGAGAAAATGATTTCAGCGAAAATCAATCTATTATTCTGATCAATTAATAGACAATCGACTGATTCATCCTTCAACACGTTTCATATTAGTTCACGTCACTTCACCTTTAAAAGATATAGTAAACTAATTAGGCACAAACAGATATATTTAAACACATTTGGATGAAAAGGGTTTAATTACCTATTATTGCATAGTAAACTAATAAAGCACAAACATATACATTTAAACACATGGTATTTGCATTCTTATACATGTACCCTTACTTCAGTAAAGCTCTGCAAGAACATACCAACAATAAAACTCGCTGTAGCGCAACAAGTTGACAGTAATGGAGATGGGGATGATCGGCTGACGTATACTGAGGAGGTTGTCTACCATTGTCAGGATGGCTACTCCCAGATAGATGGCAACCAGAGGAGGGTGTGTCAGGCAGATGGTAATTTGAGCGGAGTGGATCTTGTATGTAAACGTAAGTATTAATATTTATTAACAATAAGTTACATGACTGAATAGGTGTTACATTGAAATTAAAGAATTACAAAGCTGTTTATGCCTATGTTTGAGAAAGACTGAGGGGACTAGTCAGAATAGAGGACAATACAAGAATGAAGTTTTAACATACTATGATAATAACTGCTGTGTGTTAAGATAATTGTCTGTTGCACGGATACTGAGTTTCATCATTCGAACATGCTGTTACATACTGTCTGTAAAGATAGACCATAGAAATGGAACGTACAGTACTAACTCTGTTACATACTGTCTGTAAAGATAGTACATAGAAATGGAACGTACAGTACTAACTCTGTTACATACTGTCTGTAAAGATAGACCATAGAAATGGAACGTACAGTACTAACTCGTGCTCCCCTGGAGCCGGATGTGACACTGTCAGTTTTATCAGTATGTGACTTTCGTTAACCCAAATCCTTTCAGCTGTCATATGTTCTGGTGAGGCAAATATTACAAATGCAGTTCAAAGAGGCTCTCTCGACCTTAACCAAGATGGCGAACACACAGTTTCTTTCACAGAGGAAAGACACTACGCTTGTCTAGAGGGGTATACTCGTACATCCGGGAATTTCATACGTCAATGTACAACTAACGGAACGTTCAATGGGACAGATTTGATTTGTGAAGGTAAGTTATTGTATAAGCTTACTTGGGGTTGACTACACTATATCATTGCTATCAATTCGTTGTCTAAAGAATCTCTGATGAGAAAAGCGGTTTGTAGTTATGGAGTTTATTTATTTCTACAGAAATTATTTGTCCCGATCTAAAAGAATACCCACATTCATCATTGGAGGGATCTGGAACCGGCAGTAGGCGAACATATGGCTCGGAAGTGACGTATGTATGTGTCAACGAGTATAGTTTCTCCAATGGTAGCGCAACTGTGACTCTAAAATGTGGCAAGGAAGGAATGTGGGAAGGAGCCAAAGTGGAATGCACTTTAGGTAAGCAAATGGTACACTTTTGAACCATTGTTTTTAAAGTTCCTTTTAGTTCAATATATGGCTGATAAGAAATATTATAAGACCCTAATAGTAACTCTATGTTTAACTTGTTGAACTAAATTTTAAGAAGAAAAGTCGAACGAATGCAAAGGGTAGCAATTTTCCATAACAATGTTTAGAAATTAAAAAATCTTTCGGATCACATTGAACCTCAACTTTTTATCTTATTTAGTTTGACATTCAGTGCATATGTTGAGGTATTCCTGGGTTTTAATATATCACCATGATGCTCTTATTGGCTCGTGCTGAGGCAAGAGCCATATCTCACTTGGATATAGTAGTAAGTGATAACGACAATGGACTGAGGTTTAAACGTTAGTTTACTAGTAGAAAACCCGATGGGTTAATATTTGTTGATGAAAATGAGTTAATTCCTCGAGCAAAAGTTTAATCCTAAGGTGTTAGTTTATAATAAAATTGCGTTAGAGAGGGTTTCAAACGACAATATGCACATTTTACAACAACACCATGAATTCTGCGCACTGATTTTCGGCAACATGATACGACAGAAATACGAGCGACTTCTTGATTTAGAATTGTGAACAATTTACAGCATTAAAAAAACTCCGAACAATTAACTTTTGTATTAAAATCTTCGGAGAACGAGAATCAAATTGACCCATCTTCACTTTTAGAAATGTTCGGATGTTTTCTAAGAGGTTCAGGTACTCAGACCTTCACAATTTAAAGCTCTTAATCAGTTCAAAATGTTCGGATTTTTCTACTTTTGCAGTTCGGTAAATTACAATCGCGTTAAAAGTAAGCATCCCTATTTATCAATACAATTCATTGCAACACTGCAAACATCTCCTTCACACGAGCCTTCATTTTTTTAAAATGATCTCTTGTTCCAGATAAATCCGATTCTGACGAGTCGTCAGATCCACTAATTGTAGACTGGATTATGATTGTCGTAATTTCTGCCGTGTTGACTGTTGTCGTTATTTGCTTTGTCTGCCTCTGTATAATATTACACTACGAGAAAAGACGACGCAAGGCAAGAAAACAGAAGAAATGGGAACGAAAGTTGGAATTGTGGGAGCGGACTAGAGAGGGAAACACTCTAATGAGGAACGCCAACTTTTTTAACGATCACAGATTCTCAGCCAGAACTGCATATTCAACGAGCTCTTTTAATCATAAAATGCGAAACAAAATCGATAATCCCGATTTACAAAAGATTGATACGAGCCACCCTACATACCTCACCTATCCAAATCGGGCTTATGAACAAGACTGGCCACGTGACTATACAAAGCATGACGTTAGTCAAAGACCACGTGGATCACATGCCGTTAGTAGGAGTGACTCTGGAATCAGTCACAGGACAAATCTTTCTGGGAACTTTCTTGATGTCCCCTATGCAAGTGAAATGGACATTGCTGGTTTAGGTGTTCACCATAGCACACGGGATCCTATAAAAAAAAGCTACAACGGCAGTGTGGCAAGCTCACCTATGGTGAGGCGACAGGAACAAGGATATGGCTATCTTCACGTCACTCCAGATTTGGTGCGAGTGAGGGATTATGATAATGACACTTAGAATGCAGAAATGTAATTGATCGGATCACTGTATCTGATATGTGATTGTGAAATGTGATTTGTCAAATGAGGTCATAGGATCGTGAAATATGAACCATGTGAATATGATTTTTTGTGACCATGACTAATAAACTTTGGTTAGTCGAATGCCACATGACCATGGATAATGAACTTTTGTTGGTCAAATTATGTCATGTGACTACGACTGATGAACTTTGATTGGTTCGAATGCCACATATCCATGCATAATGAACTTTTGTTGGTCAAATTATGTCATGTGACTACGACTAATAAACTTTGGTTAGTCGAATGCCACATGACCATGGATAATGAACTTTTGTTGGTCAAATTATGTCTCGTGACCACGACTAATAAACGTTGATAAAAGTTAGTCGAATTTCACATGACCATGGATAATTATGAAGTCTAAATTGTCAACTAAGGCAACTTGAAATTAATCAAGGTTTGTAAATACTGTTGCAAACAGCATTTTTCTTGATTTGATGATTGAGCGGTTGGAATACCGTTCGCTGTCTAAAACTGTCTCTCTCGAAAGACCGATATGAATGTGCTTCGTGTTATTTGATGATTTGAGCTTACATTGTACAGTAAATCTACGTTATAAACTTGTTACAAAATAAATATGCTGTATTGCAAGAATGTGTTTGTGCTAAATGGTGAAGAGTTACATGACAATTTGCTCATACAAGTGCAAACATGTTTCCTTCTTTATTTTCATATATTTTAGTTTATTCCTTATTGGATTATCATCCTAAATGGATTGGAATTTATGATAATAAATCAATAGTGAAATATTATCATTTTTCTATGAACGTGAACTTAGGGTTAGTGGTTTGGACTAGGATTGAAAATTAATGAGTATTTTCCACGTAATTTCGTGCAAATTAAAGTATAAGTTCCTTCTACATATTCCATTTACTATGGATCGTGACACATGCTCGTGTAGGCAATAGGCATACACTATTAACAGATGTTCATAAACGAACTGCATATTCCACATATACTCTTCATATTCCAATAACTATGGATCGTGACACATGCACGTGTAGGCCTACACTATTAACAGATGTTCATAAACAAACTGTGTACATATGCACGTGTAAGTATACACTATTAACAGATGTCCATAAACAAACTGTGTACGCATGCACGTGTAGGCATACACTATTAACAGATGTTCATAAACAAACTGTGTACATATGCACGTGTAAGTATACACTATTAACAGATGTTCATAAACAAACTGTGTACACATGCACGTGTAGGCATACACTATTAACAGATGTTCATAAACAATCTGTGTACATATGCACGTGTAAGTATACACTATTAACAGATGTTCATAAACAAACTGTGTACATACGTACATTTCTGCCAACCTATATACTTCAGCCAGAGCTATGCTTTTTTAAAGAGTGTAATGTTAAAAGGGTAACAAAAACGTAATGTATTGAAATAATTTAATTCATTTTGATTCCTTCAAAAACAATTAAATGGGAGCACTTGTACCATTATTTTTTGAACAACTCTCAAATATACTTACATGTACCCTGCGCGCAGTGTCTAGTTATAAACTGGAGACGAAACTTTCCATTACGAAACGAAGTCGAATGAATGCAAAGGGTAAAATATACTGCATTGATAAATTGTACAAACTATAGAATGATTGTTAAATGTTTTATTAATCGATTACATAATCAATTTACATTTTACAAGATGATTCTTAACTAAAGATTGTGATAAGTGAAATCTAAGACAAAAGGTATAAACGAAATCAGAATTGTTTTAAATCCCATCGAGGCCTATATAATTTCCATAGTATAAGTTAGGTATACAGTTAGATGATAACGAAATTGTTATAATGCTTAAATAGTCCTGTGATATATTTGTGATATGATTATAATATCATGTGCATTGATAACTATGTAGAGAAGTTCGACATAGCTGTTTGAACTGATCATACCACCAACATAGCTAATGCAAGTATAGTATACAAGCCGGTGCTTTGAATATGAACCACCCCTTCATAAGTTTGAACTGACCATACCACCAACATAGCTAATGCAAGTATAGTATACAAGCCGGTGCTTTGAATATGAACCACCCCTTCATAAGTTTGAACTGACCATACCACCAACACAGCTAATGCACGTATAGTATACAAGCCGGTGCTTTGAATATGAACCACCCCTTCATAAGTTTGAACTGATCATACCACCAACATAGCTAATGCGCGTATACGTATACAAGCCGGAGCTTTAAATATGAACCATCCCCTTCATAAGTTTGGCAACCCGAAGTCAAATTTTAGATTAAACCGTTTTATGATAAGTATTATCTATATGATGAAAATTCATCCAATTGCTATGGATATTTGAACTATTGTAAATAAGGTACAAAATTAAGATTCAAACGTTGATATAACCATCCAATCAAATCTTGTGTACCGCCAAGAAGGCCTCGTAGATATGCAAAACAGAAATGGGGGTCGAATTAAAGCAACGTGCAGCTAGAATATTCCTCTTCATCGTGGCAATGTTTTTCCTCATCTTCCTCTTCTTCTATCCCATGTCTTTTACATTCTCTGGACTGAAATTATATGGTCAACTATATAATTGTGGAGACTGAAGGGGGTATTTTACATTCTCTGGACTGAAATTATATGGTCAACTATATAACTGTGGAAAGGACTGAAATCATATGGTCAACTATATAATTGTGGAAACTGAAGGAGGTTCTTTTACATTCAAAGGACTGAAACCATATGGTCAACTATATAATTGTGGAAACTGAAGGGGGTTCTTTTACATTCAAAGGACTGAAACCATATGGTCAACTATATAATTGTGGAAACTGAAGGGGGTTATTTTACATTCTCTGGACTGAAATTATATAGTCAACTATATAATTGTGGAAACTGAAGGGGGTATTTTACATTCACTGGACTGAAATTATATGGTCAACTATATAATTGTGGAAACTGAAGGGGGTTCTTTTACATTCAAAGGACTGAAACCATATGGTCAACTATATAATTGTGGAAACTGAAGGGGGTTCTTTTACATTCTCTGGACTGAAATTATATGGTCAACTATATAATTGTGGAGACTGAAGGGGGTTCTTTTACATTCACTGGACTGAAATTATATGGTCAACTATATAATTGTGGAAACTGAAGGGGTTCTTTTACATTCTCTGGACTGAAATTATATGGTCAACTTTATAATTGTGGAAACTGAAGGGGGTTCTTTTACATTCTCTGGACTGAAATTATATGGTCAACTATATAATTGTGGAAACTGAAGAGGGTTCTTTTACATTCTCTCGAATGAAACCATATGGTCAACTATATAACTGTGGAAAGGACTGAAATCATATGGTAAACTATATAAATGTAGAAACTGAAGGGGGGGAGGGTTAGATTAAGCGGACTGAAATCATATATGTGGTCAACAATATAAATGTGAAAATTAAAGAGGGGGTGTTTTACATTAAACTGACTGAAATCATATGGTCGACTATATAAATGTGGGGACGAATCTGAAGGGGGGGGGGGGGTTAAATTCACTGAAGTGAAATATCATTGTCAATTATATGAATGAGGAAAGTTTGGGTGGGGTTATTTTACATTTCTTTGTCCTATCTTACCTGGTTTCAATCTAGCTGCCATTTTCTCATCGGAATTGAATCAAAGACTCTTTATGGAGTTTACAAAATGTGAAAATGTCACCATGTTTTCTATTGCAACCATATTTCATTGTTTATAGGTTATGAGGTTATGCATTGTGGGTAACTATTCAGAACACATTCCAATAAAAACATAATTTGTGGGGGAATGTTCACTTTCATTATTGCCATAATCATGACGAATTCCATTTTGTATTAAACTATCGACATGTATGTATATAAATTATATACAATCATGTTTTTATTTTTGTGTTATTTCTTTAAATCATACATGAAAAGTACAAAATAAGATTTTTCTTGGAATGAGTACATTCTCCAATTTTGAAAACCCAAGGCAATGCGTATGTATGAAGTGTGGGGAGTTACCCTTCTCTTGAACGCCCATGACAGCACATATATCACATATAAACACCTCAGTTTACAAGGTCACGTTTAACATTTGTAATGTATCCCTCGACCTATGTATGTTTATGATATTACTCACATATTCCTCCACTTTCTCATCATGTTCGTCCTTTTCCTCGAACACCTGCGCATGGTATGGCTCCTTTTCAGAATCTCTCATCTCCTCCCAACGCCATCTGGCTGCAATGTTAAAAATTATCAATGTACAATGTGCCAAAGGGAAAGAACTGAAAATTGTAACAGAACACTGCAAGAAACATCTAATTATACACCAAGTAATAAGGAAAACAAGCCCCAACTATCCAAAACTATGATCTAAAGTAAAAATAAACAGTGTTTTAAATCCCCTCTCAACCATTTAAGTACACTTATCACAATTCGAGACCAGGACACCAAACACATTTTATTCAAACTGTAGTCATTACAATAAATGTTGAAAAAATTTCAAATCGATAGTCAATATTCATAACATCAAAAATAGTTGTAGATATTAAATTAAGTATTCATACAAGATAGAGCATTCAGTCTCATATTATGATGTTCATCGTATAACTTCATACAATATATTCTGTTATCTTGTTCTATGTTAATAATAATATTTAAATGTTTAAATAAACTATCTGGTTTTCCTTTACATATTTTCAATAATTATTTCAATATTGCACAACATAAACATGACACAAAATCAAAATATCTTTTACTCCAGCCTAAGTACCGTATTAGGTCGGCTGGGATTCTCTAAAATTCATTGGTCCATCATACTATAACAAATTACCAAATGAAATTAAGGATATTCTCAACACACATTTATTTAAGGCAGCTAAAAACACATCATTTCATCTTATAAATTGTATTTGCTTACTCTGCAGATAAGACCTTCCACTTATATTTATGTTCAAATACTTCAATAAATAATTGTTTTACCTTTACATGACCTCGATCCTTTTTTTAACACAATATGCACTCTGCGTCACATTGTTATGAAATGCTTGAGAAATATTTTGATGGAACAATAAACTTACTTATTAGTTAATGGGATTCATGAAACGACAAATTAGTTTATTTCATTAGCGTTGCAATGTCTGTTAAAATAATAAAGGTACTGTACATTATTTGCAAGTTCACTTCTCTGTTGATGTGATAGCTATAACCAATATATATACTATCCTTATTCAGCAAAAGACAGGGGAGTGTTATTTTTGAAGTAATAGGTGTCACCTTTGCATTTGCGTTTTTCAAAAATGTCGAGATCCACTTACAGAGCAAACTCTTTATATCAAAGTGTACTGACCTATATGTAATACTTTTGATCTTGGTAGCTTTTTCGCTGCTATCTCGAATGCCACATCTACCGAGAAGGTGAGAAAAGCAGTCAGAGGTCTTATTGGCCTCAATGGCTTGGAAGCTGGACTTGCATTGTCGCTTGCGTCTCCAGCCCCTGCATTTTCACCAGATTCTGCATTTTCACTATATCCGGCATTTTCATCAGATCCTGCATTTTCACTATATCCTGCATTTCCAACAGATTCTGCATTTATGCCTGCATTTTTGCCTTCACCTGAATGTCTACCTTCAGCAGCCTAAAACACACACGTTGTCATGGTAATATTTATACTGTTAGCATGGTTGATTATTTAAGAGCTGATGGTTGGACTATACTAAGGTCTTTTCAATTAATGTAAGACTCGAGGGCTGTCATTAACAAATTGGTACCCATGTACCCATAGCAGTATTTTACTAGGCGCTAAGAGTGTTCGACTTAGCAGGTGTTTATGTTATAAGATTTCTTAATACGCGAGTAAATGGGAGAATTAGGACCAAGATTCGATGTTTCTTTAAGAAGTCGTCGGATATTCAAGTTTAACTGTATATATGTCAGTTGTTTCATCCAATGAAAATTCTGTTTTTTCAGTTTCAATCATTTGATGACTACTCGTATGGTGTAAATATTTGATTATGTTTAATTCATTATGCATGGTCATATGTGACCCTATTTGACAAATGATATGGCGTCTTAATTCCAAAGGAAATAGGTTTTATTGATGTGATTGTGTAAGTGAGTGAATATAAATCGGTTATGCAGTTAAGATATTATTCTTCAATACTTAAGACGAATAAGTGAGTGTTATGTACTGGAAGTTTATGATATGGGATTTATCCGGAGGAAGATATGCATATCTACCTGAGGGACTGTAGGGACCGAAGGTAGAAATGCATATCTCACAGGGGATAAACCCCATATCCAAACCGACCGTACATCACTGCTCTAGCCTATACCCAGTAGAGTTTTCTATTTTTTCAATTTTCATCTTTCATTTTTGTCAATTTTACACATTTTTCCAAAAAAAAAGAATTTCAAAAATCATTTCAATTTCTTTTCAAAAATCTTTTTTTTCAAATATTTTTTTTCCACATTTTTCATTATTTTCAAAGCGGGAAGATATGCCATGGACCAGGAGACATGGAGGTTCTGGATATGGAAACCTCAAAATCAGGGTACGGAATATATCTTACAAACTTATCTCCCCAAAACTCTACTGGGCAAAGAATAAAGCCTATTAGCCTAGTTTTTACCCGTTTTTCATCATGGAATCTCTTTAAATCAGTCGCTGACTTTTCATGGTAGGGTTTCTTTTCCTCAGCTGTCATCCTTTTCCATTTCTTCAGACTGTGTCGGGTTACATCAGTATGCTGTGAGAATACATAGCCGTTAATTGTGATGTAATAATTTATGATAAAGCGGTTATGTCGATATACTGTGTAAAACACGTAGTCATTAGTTAAAATATAACTATTTGATGGGACGGGTTACATCTATATGCTGTGAACAATACAGTTATTAGTTGAATTGTAACGATAAATGCTAAAGGGTTAAATCGATATGCTGTGAAAATACATAAATAATGTAACAATCAAAGAGAGAGTAATAGCTTATATGATTTACAAAGAGGTACAAATATACTCATTATCCAAAAACTAGATAACGGAACAAGAGGAGGGAAAGCCCCGGAGTTTTAGAGATAACAGGCATTCTTACGTCTCTTGATTACCACCTTCATTTGTTCAAATTTTCACTGGCTAGTTTTCAAATACTACACGTCGATGTGATGTTTTAATAGATGTAGGCATATTCCATACACCTTTCTTTATCTTGATATAAAATAAGAACCTCTGGTATTGGTTAACACGCCAGAAACAGAAATGGACATAATATTATTCGAAACGTATTTCAAAAATTTTGAGGCCGCCATTTCGTTTGTCGATTTTGACCAATCAGAGACGTAGGTCATCTTAATACAGGTTAACATTATAAGCATACACATACATAGGTATAGGTTATCTTTGAACTCTGGGGTAACCCGCCCCCCTTGTAAAGGAACCATTATTTTTTCTAGGGGCACGTACGATATTCCTGTTCAATAATAATTAATTACGTTACGTTATGAAGTGTTACGTAAAGAGGGGTATCTGACACCTGTACATATGCTGCTGATCAGTCAAACAATTATGCCCAGTAGATAGCTCCCATGATAGAAAAATGGATGATGAGGTATCTGACTCCCGACCATGCTTGGTAGATCACGAAGACTTGACTACAAAGACGAATAATGCGATAGATAGCTCCAAGGAGAGATCATAGTTATTAGTTGTTGTATAACGATTTATGTTAAAGGGTTACATTGATGATGTTGTGTAAAAATCATATTCATTAGTTAGTTTAGTTAATATAACAGTTTGTGACAAAGGGGTTGCATCGATATGCTATGTAAAATACAAAGCCATTAGTCATTTATGATAAATGGCTACATCGATATGATGTGTTTGATACATGCTCGTTAGTCGAAATATAATGAGTTATGATAAAGGGTTACATCGATATGATGTGTGGGATACATGCTCATTAGTTGAAATATAATGATTTATGATAAAGGGTTACGTCGATATACTGTGTACAACATATAGATATCAGTACGATTTATGTATGTTAAAGGGTAACATTAATATGCTGTGTAAAATATATAGTCATTAGCTGTTACAGGCCCGTAGCCAGGGGGGGGGCTCGGGGGCTTATCTCGGAGCCCCCCTGATATCTCCTAAAAAATGTGGACCTACCTTTTTGCTTTCTTGAAGGAAAACCTGTTCTTCCCCACATAAACTGGGCAATTAAGATTAAAAATGGCATTACTGGGCATTTAATTTAAATTTGGGCATTATTTTTCAAAAGGACCGGGAGTTGTTTGTAGAATGAATTGGGTGAGTTTTTTCATGCATTTCTCTTAAGTTTTTCATCTAAAAACATGAATACGCTTTAAAACGTTTTATTCTACAAACAACTCGCGGTCCAATTGGCCCAATTTCTTTCTCCAGGCAAGCGCGGACATTTTTGTACCTCTTCCCCTCTGTTTTTTAGGATCGCCCCCCCCCCTTGGATGGGCCCAGAAAATTATTTGGGCCAGAATTTTTAGGGCCTCTTTGATGGTTTTTTGGCATTACTTGGCCTTCTTGGGCCTTACTTTTTAAATTTTAGGCCAAATTTTCAGAAAATGGGCCGTAAATGCCCAAATTTTTTTTTTTGGGGCCTAAAATTTTTTTGGGATTTGATTTTTTTCTGAAGTGTGGGTCCCCTTGTAAGCTTCCACACCCGCCACTGCTCTTAACAATACGAAGGGGGTAGGTTTGAGCAAGGGGAAAATTTATGATAAATAGTTACATTGGTATGCTCTCTCATTAAAACATATATAAATTGTCAAAATATGATTTCATGCTTTTTCATAGGAGCGATTATTTGAAATGTTAAACTTAAAAACATATACTAGTAAATTGCATGAGACCATACTTTAAAAATGTGTTTAGTTAAATATACAATTTGGATGAATTCTTTCGAATTTAATCCAGTGGTGTTTTTAATGTATAATTGTTGCACTTTGATACACAATTTAAAATAATATTAGTCGAAAAAATAACATTATTTTGTTCTAATTGCATTTTTAAATAATGACCCGTGATCTTTATTTTCCTAATCATAACTACCTTGTTTTCACCTACAACCACCTCAATTACGACATACCTTATTTGTTTCTTCATTCCTGTTTTGCAGGACGACTCTGAAGTCATGTTTGAAAAATGCAAATGAGCTTGTTGGAGGCTCTATTCCTAGTCTTTCGGCAATTCTCTGTTTTCTTCTGCTAAATTTCTGTTTTACTGCTTCCATTTTGGCAAAGTGCACAGTTACTCGGCCGTCTACCTAGTCTGCCTTTTACTTACTTATGTAAGTAAATCGGATATTGTTTCAACAATAAAATTATGAAGATTCAAGTCGCTGTTGCACCAGCATGTGCTCACAGGAAATGATGGCTTATAATTATTATGTGTCTGACTGACATGTGAATATTTGGGGTGATAGCAAATCTTCACAGTAAAATAAAACAGAAATATAGACTATTTTCTGTATTAATATCAAATTGATTATTTGAATTTTTACCATTTTACGATTGACTCGTAAATTCGATACTATTCCCGAGATAGTTATTCAAATAATGGTTGTTGTATTTGAACAAAAAACAGGTCCTCATCGACCATAAACTTTTTCTGTTTACATTCGAGTTCACAGATGCGCATGCACTTTTCCATTTTTGCAATATACGAAGTGATCACGAAGTAACACCAAATATGTTGCAAAATCAATACTTCTAGACCAATCTTTTGTGTGTATGTTTTTTATGAAGTATTAAGGTTTCATGAATTGGACATCACCGAATCGCTATGCGGAGTGATATATTTAATTTAGAATTTTGGCAACCTTTAAAAAGGATTGTCAATATTCTCAAGGTGTAATATTCTCATTGTTTAATATTACATTTCGTGAATTTCAATTACACTGACACCGTACAGTGAAGATGACAACGTACATTTCTGATTTATTAAAATTATACTCATACAGGGTGTTCAAAAAAAACGCAACCCAAAGAAATCGCTATATCTTGGAAAATACTAGTCCAATTGTGTTCATTTTTTCAGGAAAGAAAGAAGAGACTATGTGTGTATAGCTCTTGCTGTTAGTTAGTTGTAAAACATGATGCCTTGGACACCTTCTCAAAAGACATTAGTATTGGAAAGATATGAAAAACGCAACCAGAGGTGACTGCCAGAGCAATAAACCCTAATAACTTTCTAACCATGGTGTTTTGGCACTTCAGATTCACCACAAATTATCTTCATATAATGTGTAGTGAATTGGGGGAGTTTCATTAAAATCACTCAATGGACTTTACAGTCATGGTCAAAATGCCTTCTTAAGTCTGGCTGAACCAGGGTGTTTGACTGGGTTTTGAAAGCATTTCGACCAAAACTGTAAAGTCCCTGGAGTGATTTTGTTTTCACTCTACAGATTTATCATACATTGAATGAAGATGATTTGTGCCAAATTTGAATAGCCAAAACACTATGATTAGAAAGTTATTTGGTTTTATTGCTGCGGCAGTAGTCTCTGACTGCGTTTTTCGTATCTTTCCAATACTAATGTCTTTTGAGCATTTGTCCAAGGCATCATGTTTTACAACCAACTAACAACATGAGCTATACATACACAGTCTCTTCTTTCCTTCCTGAAAAAATGAACACAATTGGATTAGTATTTTCCAAGATATAGCGATTTCTTTGGGTTGCGTTTTTTTTTGAACACCCTGTAATATTTATTAAATCTTCTCTCATCCTAAATCATGTCGCATGGAAAAACATACTCATAAAAATAATGGTCACTCTTAGGCGACAAGGGGAAATATGATCTAAGGAAATGTGAAAAACAACATTTTCCAACCGATCATTTTTTGTGGGTATATTAACATTATCAGAAAGCTATAATTCTTCCCAAGCATCGACTCACTGAATTACACACACGTGAAATCCTTTATGTATTCCTCAGATTAATTTTTAAAACCTACATCAAACCTACATCTTAATTTTTGCTTCAAATCAGTTAATAGTAACTGTACTGTTATAAATTAAATGATCATTACTTATCTTGACATGCGGGTACTACAATGTATCCCTTTTTTATTTCTTTAACCTGCCTCGTTTTATTTGCACCTTTTTACTTTGTACTTATTTTGACACGGGGGTACTTTTCATTTATATTTCTTTCACCTGCCTCGTTTTAGTTGTACCTGTTAAGGTACGTTCACACCAACGGCGAATGCCACGCTTTAAATCGGCGAGCAAAGCGCCGTCATTTTTGTCATTTTTCTTCATACCAGCGGCGCTTTAAAGCGGCTTGTAAAGCGGCACCAAAGCGTAACAAAGCTTGTCTAAAGCGTCGGGGTCGTAATAGGTCGTAGAAAGGCTCAGAGTAAAGCGGGATATTCGGCAAGAGCGCCAAATTTTTTTTAACTTTTTAAAAAATTTGGGCGCTCTGTTACGAATCGATTAAGCGCCGAGAGCGTATCAAAGCTTAACAAACCGTAACAAAGCTCAGAAAAGCTTGATCCAAAGCGTAGGAAAGCTTAACATAGCTCTAAAAGGTTCCTCACGCTTTAATCCCACTT
Organism: Owenia fusiformis; assembly: GCA_903813345.2. NCBI lineage: Eukaryota > Metazoa > Annelida > Polychaeta > Sabellida > Oweniidae > Owenia > Owenia fusiformis. The sequence goes on along the minus strand of CAIIXF020000004.1, from coordinate 194,380 downwards.
TGATCAGGCTTTGTTACGCTTGAAATCAAGCTTTGATAAGCTTTGATAAGCATTATTACGCTTTGATGCGATTATGACGCTTTAAATCAGGCTCTGATACGATTGCAAAACTCTGTTGTGCATTGTTACGCTCTGTTAAGCTCTGTCACGCATTGGAAAATGTCGAGATCGCCGATTCCATGCCGCTTTCGATCCAATGACTATATAAAGATGCAGTAGATCCATAAAACCATTGCATCTTTGACTCGAGAACACGATGGCAGAACAACGAGATCCAGAAATTCCAGATGGACCAGAGCATGACCTATCTGAAGAAGACATGACGTTTGTCGCACGGCGTGATATAGCGTGTGGAAACTTGTCAAGCATACAGCAAAGCGTTTCAATCCTTGATTAAAGCGTCTCAATTCGTTGGAAAGCTTGAGAGTCCCTCATGAAAGTGTAACAAAGAGTGTCAGATATTGATGAAAGCGTCTGACCTCGTGTCAGATCTTCATGCCAGATCGTAGCAAATCTTGAGACATCCTAACGAAGCGTGTCAAGTGGTAACAGACCGTGAATAGACTGGGGTCCCCGCTTTGAACCAAGCTCTGTTAAGCTTTCCTACGCTTTGAGTCAAGCTTTGTTGAGCTTTGTTACGGTTTGTTAAGCTTTGATACGCTCTCGGCGCTTCAATCAATTCGTAACAGAGCGCTCAAAATTTTTAAACAGTTTAACATTTTTTGGCGCTCTTGCCGATTATCCCGCTTTACTCTGAGCTTTTCTACGACCTATTACGACCCCGACGCTTTAATCAAGCTTTGTTACGCTTTTGTGCCGCTTTACAAGCCGCTTTAAAGCGCCATCAAAGAGCCGTTGGTGCGAACGTAGCTTAAACAGTTTACATTTTTAGTGCTCTTGCCGAATATCACGCTTAACTCCGAGCTGTTCTACTACATATTACAACCCCGACGCTTTAATCAAACTTTGTTACGCTTTGGTGCCGCTTTACAAGCCGCTTTGAAGCGCCATCAAAGCGCCATTGGTGTGAACGTAGCTTTAGTAAAATAAATGTTCATTACTTATTTTGACATGGGTACTTTTCATTTATGTTTCTTTCATCTGCCTCGTTTTAGTTGTACCTGTTATTAGAATGAATGTTCATTACTTATTTTGACATGGGTACTTTTCATTTATGTTTCTTTCATCTGCCTCGTTTTAGTTGTATCTGTTATTAAAATGACTGTTCATTACTTATTTTGACATGGGTACTTTTCATTTATGTTTCTTTCATCTGCCTCGTTTTATTTGTACCTGTTATTAGAATGAATGTTCATTACTTATCTTGACATGGGGGTACTTTTCATTTATATTTCTTTCACCTGCCTAGTTTTAGTTGTATCTGTTATTAAAATGAATGTTCATTACTTACTAAACCTTAAGTCCAAATAGAAATAAGTAAAATCCCATTGAATGCCTTCATAACGTATATGGTATAAGCTGGACATCTAATTCGATGATAACGAAAATTGTTAAGATGTCTCCACTTTGTGTTATGCTGTTATGTTAAATATTTGGGATATGATGAAACGGCAACCAACTCGTTCGACAAAATGCTGCCAAGCTTGATAATGTATAATGTACGTATATCCAATTAAAACTATCCAAAGTTCCTATCAACAGTTCCCGTTTCCAAACGTGTACAGGACGGTGTACCGTCGGGCGAATTCAGGGTATTATGAGACGAGGCCTGGTAAGTCACCATTGATACACCAAATTAAAATGAGCGTCGAATTAAAGCAACGTACAGCTAGAATATTCCTCTTCGTCTTCGCAGTCTTCTTCCTCATCTTCCTCTTCTTCTATCCCATGTCTTTTACATTCAACGGACTGAAATTATATGGTCAACTATATAATTGTGGAAACTGAGAGAGGGGGTCTTTTACATTCTATGGACTGAAACCATATCATTCTGATACTCAGACCATCTCTGCTATGCACTAGAAGGAAACTGAGAGAAGGCTGTGATATCTCACGATGAAACCATATGGTCAACTACTAATACATTCACAGGGCCAAAATCAAATGGTCAACTATATATAAATATGAAGCTGGGTTATTTGACATTCTCTGAACTGAAACCATATGGTCAATTGCAACAACTAATATATGAATGTATATGAAACTAGGGGGATCGGGGATTCTAATACTGATGCTGTCCCCAGCTCCGATTTCGGTGATCGGCTAGTATAAAAGGTTTGAGGGTATCATTTTGTTCCAGACACTCTCTAGAGTAAATTATCCTAACTTGAGTAAAAATGTGTGGTAAGTAAATTCGCTATGGGCAGTTAAAGAGGCGCCATCTATTCATTTTCAAACAGGGGGTAGGGGTATAAAATAATTTTTAACACATTCTAATAGTAAAATGACATTGAAATACTAATAAAATCTTATCAAAAACATTATTTACAATCAGTATGAATTTTCTTGTGTGGATTAGGGTGAAAATAAGGGCATATCTTGAAATTCACTACAGGGGCGCCACCTATTTTCATACTTCTACCACGTGTAATAACTTATTTTAGATTCGTTAAGGTACGAAATGTACTGAAAAAATTCACTCTGAAGGACCTATATATGTTCATATCACATACTTAAAATTGGATCAATAGCTTTTGTACTGGCGGAGAAAAAAATTATTGAAATTTAAAATTGTGGCATCATGCAGGATAGGGGTGACCATATCTCACATTATTAACTTCCAAAATATGGAGCATATGTATCTCAAATGTACTCAAAATGGTGTATGTACTCTTGCTTTGTCATAATATTACTAATAAGAAGTAGAAAAATGATTGTACATTTTAAAAAATATTAATTCTCATTTTGGCTTCTGACGTCCCAGGGGTGACCATATCTCACCTTAATAACTTCCAAAATATGGAGCATATGTATCTCAAATGTACTCAAAATGGTGTATGTACTCTTGCTTTGTCATAATATTACTAATAAGAAGTAGAAAAATGATTGTACATTTTAAAAAATATTGATTTTCATTCTGGCTTCTGACGTCCCAGGCGTGACCATATCTCACCTTAATAACTTCCAAAATATGGAGCATATGTATCTCAAATGTACTCAAAATGGTGTATGTACTCTTGATTTGTCATAATATTACTAATAAGAAGTAGAAAAATGATTGTACATTTTTAAAAATATTGATTCTCATTTTGGCTTCTGACGTCCTAGGGGTGACCATATCTCACCTTAATAACTTCCAAAATATGGAGCATATGTATCTCAAATGTGCTCAAAATGGTGTATGTACTCTTGCTTTGTCATAACATTACTAATAAGAAGTAACAAAATGATTGTACATTTAAAATAATATTAATTCTCATTTTGGCTTCTGACGTCCCAGGGGTGACCATATCTCACCTTAATATAAAAACTTCCAAAATATGGAGCATATGTATCTCACATGTGCTCAAAATGGTGAATGTACTCTTGCTTTGTCATAATATTACTAATAAGAAGTAAAAAATAATTGTACATTTAAAACAATATTGATTCTCATTTTGGCTTCTGACATCCCAGGGTCGACCATATCTCACCCTTATTACTTCCAAAATATGGAGCATATGTATCTCAAATGTACTCAAAAAGGTGTATGCACTCTTGCTTTGTCATAATATTACTAATAAGAAGTAGAAAAATGATTAAACATTTCAAAATTTTTGATTTTAGCTTCTTACGTTCCTGGGTAATCATATCGCACCATATAATAATAATGATAACTTCTAAGATACGTAACATATAATCCTCAAATATTCTCAGAAAAGTCCTGTCTTTTTCATATTACTAATGAAATGTAGAAAATTGATTGTCCCAGGGGCTATCTCACCTTGATAACTCTCACAATATGCAACATATGCATCTCAAATGTATGCTCAAAATGGTCTTGTTTTGTCATATTTATTGAGAATCATGAAATCAACAGTTCAGAATCAATGGATTTTGACTGTCTCCTCTACAGCTACATATAATTCAGGGCAAATAATATCTGCTTTCAAATATTTGCATCTGCTCCCCAAACACCCTTTACAAGTACAATGGATGAGATTATTCCCTTGCATACATTGGACCCAACATCTTTTGTAATCCATACAGGAATCTTTTTATTAACCTGTCAATAGTGGGAGTACTTCACTCCATTTATGAAGTAATGGCAACTGCTAATGTAAGGTGTTAATATGTTATCCTGTGGCCTGCAATATATGCACCTTGGATTATACACTGAATTAAGGGATTTTGAGTATGTAAAATATGGGAAAAGGAGCTCTTTGTAATGATAAATCTTTCTAGCCACATTAACATTCTCTAGTTTGCATGTTTGTCATACAACATACATTGATTGTAATGAAATATTAATCTATGATTGTGATGTCCCACACTTCTAGGGTCCCAAAGAAGAGATTAGCTTTTGGAACAATTGCATTATTCTTGGCACGGTAGGCCATACAGTGAATACAATTGTTGAGATTGGGCAATAACAATATAGCACATCATGACAAACCATGCAAACTAGAGAATGTCAATCAGGATTAGAAGTGACTTATCGCCCTTGTAATTTAGCAGTGGGACAGTTTGGTGTATGTTTGGGCATAAATGCGCCTTTTAGGCCTAATTTTTCAGGATGTTTTCAAAATTTCGGGTCAGATTTGGGGTTAAGGGGCCAATTTTTGTAAATGAGGCTAGGCTACTCACACTACTGATAGGCTACCAGTATACAAAAGATGTTGCATCCAAGGCATGCAAAAGACTTATCGTCCATTGTTCCTGTAATATAAGGAGTGTTTGGGGAGAAGATGCAAATATTTGAAAGTAGATCTTATTGTCTCTGGGCTATATGTAGCTGCATCCTTCAGGGGAGACAGTCAAATCCATAAATTCTGAACTTCTGATTTCATGAATCCAATAAATATGACAAAACAAGACTATATTTATACCATTTTGGGCACGCATTTGAGATGCATATGTTGCATATCGTGAGAGTTATTTCAAAGTGAGATATAATTGCCCCTGGGATGTCAGATTCAGAAGCTAAAATGAAAATTTCAATTAAAAAAAGGTGTAATAATTTTTTTACATCTCATGAATAGCATTATGACAAAGCAAGACTATATGCTCCATTTTTGGTATATTTGAGTTGTATATGTTACATAATTTTAGAAGTTATTCAGGGACGTCAGAAGCTAAAATTAAAATTTTTTAAATGTATAATCATTTTCCTACTTCTTATTAGTATAATATTATGACAAAGCAAGAGTACATACACCATTTTGAGTACATTTGAGATACATATGCTCCATATTTTGGAAGTTATTAAGGTGAGATATGGTCACCCCTGGGACGTCAGAAGCCAAAATGAGAATTAATATTTTTTTAAATGAGCAATCATTTTCCTGCATCTTATTAGTAATATTATGACAAGACAAGACTATATACACCATTTTGTGCATATTTTAGATACAAATGCTCAATATTTTGGAAGTTCTTAAGGTGAGATATGGTCACCCCTGGAACGTCAGAAGCCAAAATGAGAATTAATATTTTTTAAAATGTACAATCATTTTTTAGCTCACATGGTGAGCTTTTGCAATCACTCACTTGTCCGTCTGTCTGTCTGTCCGTCCGTCCGTCCGTCCGTCTGTCTCTCTGTCCGTCAACAATAGTGGCACGTTTTAAAACCTCTGTCAATAGGATTCCTGTTTTAAGTTATTTCTGTTCAAGATCAATACAGAAAACTCCCCTATGACTCCTGGTTCAAAAGCTCGCCTATTTTCAAAATGGCCGTCACTTTTGTCTCGCGAAATTCACTTTTGACCCATTTCCTTTAAAACCTCTGTCGATAGGATTCCTGTTTTAAGTTATTTCTGTTCAAGATCAATACAGAAAACTCCCCTATGACTCCTGGTTCAAAAGCTCGCCTATTTTCAAAATGGCCGTCACTTTTGTCTCGCGAAATTCACTTTTGACCCATTTCCTAGCTTTACAAATAATTTCAGGTGTCCTACACTGTAAAAATCCATGCCAATGTAAAGGGTAGATATATGTTATAATATTGTTACAAAAAATCAGCGAAAAATTATATCCATTTTTTTATTTTCAGCCATTTTAGTTAACATTGATTTGTCTATCTGACTCGCGAAATCCACTTTTCGTCAATAACAGTGGCACGTTTTAAAACCTCTGTCGATAGGATTCCTGTTTTAAGTTATTTCTGTTCAAGATCAATACAGAAAACTCCCCTATGACTCCTGGTTCAAAAGCTCGCCTATTTTCAAAATGGCCACCATTTCTGTCTCGCGAAATTCACTTTTGACCCATTTCCTAGCTTTACAAATAATTTCAAGTGTCCTACATTGTAATAATCCATGTCAATGTAAAGAGAAGATGTATGAAATAATTTTGTTACGAGAAATCAGCGAAAAATTATATCCATTTTTTTTATTTTCAGCCATTTAGTTAACATTGATTTGTCCATCTGTCTCGCAAAATCCACTTTTGGACCATTTACCTTAAACCCTCTGTCGATAGGATTCCCGTTTTAAGTTAATTTTGTTCAACATCAATACAAAAAACTCTCCTATGACTCTTGGTTCAAAAGCTCGCCTATTTTCAAAATGGTCGCCATTCTTGTTTCGCGAAATTCACTTTTTGCCCATTTCCTAGCTTTACAAATAATTTCAGCTGTCCTGCATTGTAAAAAGCCATGTCACTGTAAAGAGTAGTTGTATGAAATAATTTTGTTACAAAAAATCGGCAAAATATTATATCAGTTTTTTTTTATTTTCAGCCATTTTAGTTAAAATTGATTCGTCCATCTGTCTCTCAGTCAGTCCAAAAAAGTGGCAAGTTTTAAACCTCTGTCAACACTTTTTAAATCCTCTGTGGATAGGATTCCCGATTTAAAATAATTTTGTTCAACATCAATAAAGAAAAAAAACCTGTGACTCCTGCTTCAAAATCTCGCCTAATTTCAAAATGGTCACCATTTTTGTCTCGGGAAATTCACTTTTGGCCCATTTCCTAGCTTTACAAATAAGTTCAGGTGTCCTGCATTGTAAAAAGCCATGTCTTTGTAAAGAGTAGTTGTATGAAATAATTTTGTCACAAAAAATCTGCAAAAAATTATACCCGTCTTTTTTATTTTCACTTTTGAGCAACACCATGTGAGCCCAGTACCCACGGTACTAATTTTTTTTACTTCTTATTAGTAATATTATGACAAAGCAAGAGTGCATACACCATTATGAGCACATTTGAGATACATATGCTCCATATTTTGGAAGTTATCAAGGTGAGCTATGGTCACCCCTGGGACGTCAGAAGCCAAAATGAGAATTAATATTTTTTGAAATTGTACAATCATTTTTCTACTTCTTATTAGTAATATTATGACAAAGCAAGAGTACATACACCATTTTGAATACATTTGAGATACATATGCTCCATATTTTGGAAGTTAATCATGTGAGATATGGTCACCCCTATCCTGCATGATGCCACAATTTTAAATTTCAATAATTTTTTTCTCCCCCGGTACAAAAGCTATTGATCCAATTTTAAGTATGTGGTATGAACATATATAGGTCCTTTAGAATGATTTTTTTCAGTACATTTCGTACTTTAACGAATCAAAAATAAGTTATTACACGTGGTAGAAGTACGAAAATAGGTGGCGCCCCTGTAGTGAATTTCAAGATATGACCTTATTTTCACCCTAATCCACACAAGAAAATTCATACTGATTGTAAATAATGTTTTTGATAAGATTTTATTAGTATTTCAATGTCATTTTACTATTAAAATGTGTTAAAAATTATTTTATACCCCTACCCCCTGTTTGAAAATGAATAGATGGCGCCTCTTTAACTGCCCATAGCGAATTTACTTACCACACATTTTTACTCAAGTTAGGATAATTTACTCTAGCGAGTGTCTGGAACAAAATGATACCCTCAAACCGTTTATACTAGCTGATCACCGAAATCGGAGCTGGGGACAGCACTATACATTCACTGGACTAAAATAATATAGTCATCTATATAAATGATGAAATTGAAAGGAGGGTATTTTACATTCGCAACTGAAATCATATGGTCAACTGTATGAATGGCTGAGGTCGGGTTCTTTTTACATTCACTGGTGGAAACTGGGGGGGGGGTGTCTTTGATATTCCCTGGGCTGAAATTGCATGGTTACCTGTATGAATGTTGAGCCTGTTTTTTTTTATCTCTAGACTGAGATAAAATGGTCAACTAATTGTATAAGGGGAACTGGAGGAGGAGGGCGGAGGGATGTGCATTGTAATGTTAATTACATGTTACATTAAATTACATTAAAGATTCTCGCAATCTTTATCCAATCAGCGTTTGCGAGTGTGTCGGCTCACGTATAAAAGGCGAATCCAACTCAAATCCATGCAGGGGTGTATGAGGTACTCGAATAGGAAAGAGCTCGTGAAATCTGAATTTATATGCACATGGTCAATGTTTACACATGTTTGGAGTTATTGAAGAAAATGTGATATGGGTGTGGTTCCGAATTTGAAGTCATTGCTGGAAAATATGATTTTAATACGTGAAATTATATCTATAAATACAGCACTAAAAATAACAGTACACATGAAGTACATGTATGATTGTGTTCAGAAATGTTTGAAACCCTTACGGAAAATTCTGTCTGCATTTTGTCACCATTGCTCTTTCTTCTCGCATTCTAGTGCTGTTTGAATGAATATATTAATTAATGTATTTCTAACTAAAATATATCACATTTTTTATAAACCCCAAACATTTAGATCATAAAAAGATTATTCAATACTTGAGTGAGCACGATATGCAAGGATTACTAAGTTGACACAGTAAATGACCACTGATATTGTGTTAGTCCATGCACAGAGCGTACACCCCTCACTTTCATAGTGAAGTGACTAATTGGTTTATGTTTACGTTTTAATGTGTTTTGGGTTCCTTGTTACAGCAAGGGGGGCCAGTAAAGTAGACTAACGTGTTTGCATGGCAAGTTTTGATCGAATATGTGAGACACTTTAAATACAATGTTTCTTTCTATCTAAGTTTCTGAAAATGTAACTTAACATTTCACTACATAGTTGCATAAAATACATATATATAAACAACTAGTATACTAGCGCACTTTACGTATACCTGAGCCTCAACATACGATATTACTCACATATTCTTCCACATTGTCATCATGTTCGTCCTTTTCCTCGAACACCTGCGCATGGTATGGCTCCTTTTCAGAATCTTTCATCCCCTCCCAACGCCCTCTGGCTACAATGTAAATATTTCAATAAATCTCTAAAGATTCAGACCCCAACTTCCAATGGTACCTGTTAAAGTCTGTATGTTTATGTTGAGTGGTTTTGAGATTTTAGATTTGTCATTGGCAACATTATCATCAGGGGAGTTGCTGTTCCGCTGTATATGAGTATAACCGCCCCAGAATCCGAGTTTCACCAAGTTTTATTGTTGTTAGCAGACACAGTTAGTGCAACTTTAGTTTAATTCATACTTTCGAACATTTTCCATTCCCTTTTCTTGGACTAAGGATGGTGTTTAAGCATAGAAATAGTCAATCGTGTCAGTGAGGTCATCAAACAAGAAAATATAATATGTTGAATGTTTTTTTAACAGACTCAGAGTTAGTCTTCTTTTAAAATCACAGTGTTAATGATCCCTTTTGTAAATGTGGATTACCACAAACACCTTCTCATTTTATCTTTAAATGTCATCTGCTTATAAACGAGCGTGAAACTTTATTTGCAGGACTGCGCTTTATGCCAACCTTTATCTTTTGGTTCAGAATTTGCAGTTGAATTCACAGTTTCTTTTGTATGGTGATGAGGATTTAGATAACTCATTAAATGAAAAATAAATAGAACTAATGAGTCATTTTGTGAATCAAAGTTTGAGCCAAATTGATCAGTTTGGCTTATTTTTACATGCATGTGTTAACTCATCCCTGGCCCATTAGATCATAATTTCTTATATGAGTTATACCATTACTTTGATGAATTTTAAAATTTTATGTATTCCTATTCTTATTGTCTAAAATTGCCGCTAATGTCTTATAAAACGTTGGCAATCAATTACTTGTATATTATTGATAACAATAGGAATAAATTTATGTATAAAAAATGTATATAATATCGAGCTGAATTCGTAAATCCTTGATTTCTAGCCCACTCCACTTGAAAACACAATATCTTCAGATATTTGGGGAATACGGTTGGAAGTGGTCTCAAAATCCAGATGATAAGATTGTAGATTGTTTTGGAACAGAGTTTTACCAGTGATGAATAAGGGTTTCAATGGTGCTAAATTCAAAGATTCGAAATAAAAATTTTGAAATTCAAATCAGTATCAGATTGGAATGGTTCTTGAGATGCACAAATCACGTCCTCTATGTACAAGATATTTTATAATCCCATCAAACGAAGTTCGTACGGACACAGATAGAAGCCGTATGTTTGTCTGTTTATCCGTTCGTTAGTGTGTCCGGGCGATAACTCATGTATCGGCAGATCTGCTACAATTTTTATAGGCTTATGTCTTATGCGTGAAGGACTTCTGCTAGAGAATGGATATTCAATATGGCAGCTCAATTCAAAATGACTCCAATTATTCGTGAAAATTGTAATCTTTAGTTTCTGAAACACCAGTTCACCAATTGGGCTCAAATATCATATGCTGATGCCTAGGGACATAAGAACTCTGTTCAAAAGGATTTTCAAGATGGCCGCTGATATTCAAATTTCCCGCCATTTCTTGTACAGATGCCATATCTCATAACTCAAATACCAGTTGAAAGACTAGCTTCAAAGTGTACATGCTGTTACGTTACGTTACGTTACGTTACGTTACGTTAGTTAGTGTTAGTTGTTGTTTAAAAGGGCAGATTAAACAATTATTTAGGTCAGCGATCGGTTTTGAATCGCCTACCCCTCCCCCGTCCCATGTTTCCGATCACCGGGCGTGGCTTTGCGAATAAAAGACGACGATCTTAGAATCCCTTTGCCAAGAAACAAGAATGGAAGATTAGATGAATTACAGGACTTGAACTTGGTAGGCGATAATTTTTCTATTCTTGTTTTTGGGCAAAGGGATTCTAAGATCGGCGTCTTTTATTCGCAAAACCACGCCCGGTGATCGGAAACATGGAACGTGGGAAGGGGTAAGCGATTTCTGCAAGCAAATTCAACAATTCTGGAAGATTTAGTTTTCAAAGAGAAAGTTTACTATTGAATTGCTTAATTTATTGGCGCATGTTATGGGAATATATTTGAGGTCTTCTTGGATTTTATTTGAATCGATACGCTTCAAGAAAGGCACAACGCCAACAGCGTGCACAAGTCAATGTTTTTGATATTAATCAAGCAACAATAGTCAACACGGCCTGTAATAAATGCTTGTAAGTGACGTTATCATATAAAAATTAATGGTGAAGACTTAAATAAATTTCCATACCTTAAATAAAAAATAATATGGAACCTTTTTTTTACAACTGGGATAACTAAGTTTTGACTTTAGGCAAGAAGAATATATTTTTGTTGATATTCCACGAGTCTATTTCTGAAAACTATATATTTTTTTTAATTTTCTTGCTTCGCGACAATTTAGCTATTCAAACCACGCCTAACTCAATTTTTACAATTATGATGCATACACTTTTTATTCCAGTTTTGAAAGACCATAATCTTTCAAAACTCTATAAATCTGGTTTATACTCATTTACAGCTACTCCCCGGTGATAATGGCGAATCGGGGTTGCCAATCATCGATTTCAAGGAATGTGCATCACATTTCTTGACAAGCGCGATATGTGAAACAATAATTGCAGTGGCTATTTTTGAAAGTTACTATAGCCATTTATATACTAATCCACATTTAGAAAAAACACGAGAAAATGTTCTCTTTTGGACTCACTTTTGCATTTTCCTTTTATAAAGTGTCGAGAACCGATTGCAGAGCAAAATCTTTATATAGAGTATACTGACCTATATTTAATACCTTTGCTTTTGGTAGCTTTTGCTCTGCCATTTCTTCCATCAAATCTGCCGCGAAGTTTTCGAAAGCAGTCTGGGGTCTTATTGGCCTCAATGGCTTCGTAGCTAGATCTGCATCTCCGTCTGCATTTGCACCTCCCCCTGCGTCTACACCTCCCTCTGTGTCTGTACCTCCTCCTGCGTCTGCAGCTCCCCCTGCGTCTGCACCTCCCCTTGCGTCTACACCTCCCTCTGTGTCTCCACTTCCCCCTGTGTCTGCACTTCCCCCTGCACCTGCTTTTGTACTTCTGCCTGCACCATCGGCACCATCATTTCCGCCTTCATTTTTGTCTGCAACTTTATTTTTAGCTTCGGCGGCCTAAAACATACACGGTGTAGATGGTTATAATTTTAGAACACGTTGCGTCTAAGAAATAAGTGTTTTAGAAATTGAATAAATTAAGACTTTGGGGTACCGTTCTATATTGGCAGTATAAAAGCATTCGTGCATGTACTAACCCATTCTGATAATGCACTCATTATATGTATGGGTTAGTACATACACTCATGCTCTTTTATTTTCAATAAAGAATGATGCGTGATTCTTTATTCCTTAAATATGTTACTCTCAAGACGAATAAGGCATATTGGAGACTTTAAGCTAACGATATTTTTCACAACGTAAGAATGAAATTCACATGAGTGTCACTGGGAATCATTATACTCATGTCTTTTGAATTCTATGCTGGCAATTCTGATTTCGATGCACAGTATAATGCTTCCTGAAGAAAATGATGTGTATCATACATGTTTCAGCTGCAAATATCTTCCGAAACGAGCTTGTTTAAAATATGTATCATAGAAAACCAGGTAATAGTATGTATAACTATCAATGGCACATAACATGATGATGTGTAATCAAAATAACAAGTAACTGAACGATTGCTCATGTGAGAAAATTACATACATTTGTATAAGGCTATTTATGCATACACGTTGACGTTTCGATTTTATATGAATTGCTTAAAGTCTCAATTGTTTAAAGATTACCCGTTTTTCAGCATGGAATCTCTTTAAATCAGCCTTTGCCTTTTCCTGGTAGGGTTTCTTTTCTTCCGCTGTCATCCTTTTCCATTTCTTCAGACATCGTCTGGTTATATTGATATGCTGAAAATACATTCATGTGGGCATTAGTAATCTCATGCCAGGACTGTGATAAGGCATTAGTAGTTATATAACTATTTACGATATAAGGATACATCGATATGCTGTGTGGAATGACATGGTTATTAGATGAAATATAACGATTCATAATAAAGGGTTACATCGATATGATGTGTGGAATGACATGGTTATTAGTTGAAATATAACGATTCATGATAAAGGGTTACATCGATATGCTGTGTGGAATACATGTTTATTAGTTGAAACATAACGATTCATGATAAATGGTTACATCGATATGATGTGTGGAATACATGTTTGTTAGGTGAAATATAACGATTCATGATAAAGGGTTACATTGATATGATGTGTGGAATGACATGGTTATTAGTTGAAATATAACGATTCGTGATAAAGGGTTACATCGATATGATGTGTGGAATACATGTTTGTTAGGTGAAATATAACGATTCATGATAAAAGGTTACATCGATATGCTGTGTGGAATGACATGGTTATTACTTGAAATATAACGATTCGTAATAAAGGGTTACATCGATATGCTGTGTGGAATACATGGTTATTAGATGAAATATAACGATTGATGATAAAAGGTTACATCGATATGATGTGTGGAATGACATGGTTATTAGTTGAAATATAACGATTCGTGATAAAGGGTTACATCGATATGCTGTGTGGAATACATGGTTATTAGATGAAATATAACGATTCATGATAAAGGGTTACATCGATATGCTGTGTTGAATGACATGGTTATTAGTTGAAATATAACGATTAATGATAAAGGGTTACATCGATATGATGTGTGGAATACATGGTTATTAGATGAAATATAACGATTCGTGATAAAGGGTTACATTGATATGATGTGTGGAATGACATGGTTATTAGTTGAAATATAACGATTAATGATAAAGGGTTACATCGATATGATGTGTGGAATACATGGTTATTAGATGAAATATAACGATTCGTGATAAAGGGTTACATTGATATGATGTGTGGAATGACATGGTTATTAGATGAAATATAACGATTCATGATAAAAGGTTACATCGATATGCTGTGTGGAATGACATGATTATTAGTTGAAATATAACGATTCGTGATAAAGGGTTACATCGATATGCTGTGCAGAATACATGGTTATTAGATGAAATATAACGATTCATGATAAAGGGTTACATCGATATGATGTGTGGAATGACATGGTTATTAGTTGAAATATAACGATTCATGATAAAGGGTTACATCGATATGATGTGTGGAATGACATGGTTATTAGTTGAAATATAACGATTCATGATAAAGGGTTACATCGATATGATATGTGGAATACATGGTTATTAGATGAAGTATAACGATTCATGATAAAAGGTTACATCGATATGCTGTGTGGAATGACATGATTATTAGTTGAAATATAACGATTCGTGATAAAGGGTTACATCGATATGCTGTGCAGAATACATGGTTATTAGATGAAATATAACGATTCATGATAAAGGGTTACATCGATATGATGTGTGGAATGACATGGTTATTAGTTGAAATATAACAATTCATGATAAAGGGTTACATCGATATGATGTGTGGAATGACATGGTTATTAGTTGAAATATAACGATTCATGATAAAGGGTTACATCGATATGATGTGTGGAATGACATGGTTATTAGTTGAAATAACGATTCATGATAAAAGTCTACATCGATATGCTGTGTGGAATGACAAGGTATTTAGTTTTTGAGAACGTAGTTAGAACTGGTTTTGTGTGATAGTATTGTTACTTCCTTGCTTGTCTTTGAAACTTGATGAAGTCATGAACATTTTGATAAAAAAAAATATATACATTTTATCGTTAACTATTTTAGGGGTCCGTTATACCACCTCGCGACATACCTTGTTTTTGTCTTCATTCCTTTTTTGTAGGACAACTCTGAAGTCCTTTTTGAAAAACTGCAACGCAGTGGTTGGAGGCTCAATATCAAGTCTTGCTGCAATTCTCTTTCTTCTTCTTTTGCCAAATGCCTGTCGTACTCCTTCCATTTTCGTACAGTGCAGTTACTCTGCTTTAGTCCCCACCTTTAGTCTACCTGTACCTCTTACTTATATATGAGTAAATCGGATAATTAAATTAAGTAAACTGTGACATTACGTAATTTTTGTTGTACCAGCATCGGTACACGGGAAATTAATTAAGACTCATGATTAATATGAGTCTGCCTATTTGTGAACATTGGTGAACAGAAATATGGACTCTTTTCTCTTTCAATATATCGGAATGATTTAACTATGTGCGTACGTGGACTAATGTTTGGCCAATGGTCTCGCCCTAATTCCCACCACATCGGTAGGAGGACTACAACGGATATACATTATTCTGGGTGAAATCTCGTTATTGATTTGAATCTTTAGTTATCATGTCGATATGCGAGTAGCATTTCAATTTCCGTCAAACCCACCTGTCTCGCTTGTGTACTTGTTTGAGAAAGAAGGCTAATTTCATTTTGGGAAAAGGAAATTAAATTGACAATATAGCATGCAAACTGACAGATTGAATCAGTCAGCCATTTAAAATCACGGGAACAAAATTCCTGTAACGCCATCGTCGTTCTCGGGTTTTGTGAAATAGCATGTTGACATCTTTTTAAAGTATAACACGTACAGTATCTCCATAGCTTATTTTCGGGGCTACCCCTGGTGTCTTGTTAATAACACCCTTGTTATTACTACAATGCCAAGTTGGTTAGGCATGATAAAAAGGATGAGTCTGGGAATGAGTCTGGGTATCGACTTAAAAAATATTGAAAATTGTAATGTCTGAAAAACCAACTCAATCACACATATTATTGAACTTCAATATCTTATCGTTCTTCTGAGAGTACAAAAATATCAATTTGTATCACAATTAATGAAGAATATTGGCATCAAAGACAGTGCATATCACTTTGTCAGAATTGAAAAAAATCAATGGCAAATATTAAATGAATTATTTAAACAAAAAGTTTGAAACATATCCTCCAAAACATTGCTTACTTTCTTTGTTTAGTCATTGAATGGTATTTCTGGATAAGTGAATTGGTGTTTATCTGGGTAATCAAGGGATTATAGTCACTCAAAGTTACTGAGCATCCAGTTTTGAGACTTCAATTGTGTTGGTGAAGTTGCACATATTTCAGTCAAATTCATGCTGAGCACAACGTTTTGGTTTCAATTTTATAATCTCTAAACATGACCCTGGTGATAAAGAGTCAGAATCAGTCGAAAAACCTAAACCGGAAAACTGTGCTCATTGTGAAAACTAAAAGTGAAGCAACCTTTTTTCTGATATTTCTTACATCAAATGGCAGCCATCCTGTTTTCCCCCTTCAAATTAAACTGGAGGGAAATTCAAAAATTTGAAAAAAATTTTAATCCTTAAATATATTTCAAAAATATGATTTTCTTTTTAAATCTTCATGGGTCTTTAGTTATTTTTTCTTTGTCATACATGTTGCCATTGGTGTTTTTTCTATGATAATGACTATTTTTTTGTTTGTTAAGATACTTATTCTGACTCTCAGCAGGAGGTTAATTATGCATCAAAACTCGAAAAAAGGAAATATACTTATCAAATGTAACTAAGACAGTAATAAAAAACATATTTCACATACATTTGACTGAGGGACCAAAAGGGCATATATCCGGACACATCCTTTATGTGTGGATGGGGAAGTCTAGCCCCCCCATCCCCTTACCAAAAGCTGGCTACGGGCATGAGATACCGTAGATGAAAGTTGAATTTTAATATCTAAATCTAATACGGTATACGATTATCTAAATATAATTTTTAAGACTGACATAACATGGCTTTATTTAGGAATTTATTATTGGCAGCAGGTCACAAAATTCATGGCACTTTTTTTCTCGAGCAGAATCTGTCCTGTATTGCACTTCAAATCATTTAATAACTTATAATACTGTTAGGGTGATGACCACAATTTTCCATTGAATCCAATCATTTCCATCAACCATCATCAGTCCAATCATTCGTCTATAAGAATGGTTATCATTTTTATTATTAGGGAGAATTTTAATATTTTTCCTCACTTTTGCACTTTGAATCTTAAATAACTTCACCAATTGATAACATATCATGGATCGTTTGGGAGATATTATATTTGAGTTTAATTGTGCGGAATACATTGGTATATCAATTGTACATATTGCTTGCAATTTTGTCACTCATAGATCTAATTCTGCCTTAAAATAGCAGGTCGGCCTGTTTAGAGTACACCATACTTGTGTAATGTGCAGCATGTAATACGACATGCATAGGTAGTTCAATCAAAGCTCGTTTGGTAAAATAAAAAAATATAATCATCCAAATGTCATTTAGGAGAAACAGTCTTCAATGTCCATTTTAGAGAGAGCAGCCATAAATCGATTGATTATGAATTCTTCTGTGGTATTTTGATTGTGACACATTTCACTTCAGTGTATTCCTTGAGCGCATATTCTCCTCTGAAAAGGAAAATGCAATACATAATCATGTATAGAGTGAGGAAGATGCAATGCATAATCATGTATAAAGGGAGGAAGATGCAATACATAATCATGTATAGAGGGAGGAAGATGCAATACATAATCATGTATAGAGTGAGGAAGATGCAATACATAATCATGTATAGAGTGAGGAAGATGCAATACATAATCATGTATAGAGGGAGGAAGATGCAATACATAATCATGTACAGGGTGTCCCAAAAAAAGGAAACCAGCAATAGATTGCTTATTTCTCAAATATGAATAATGATAAGAAAGTTTCACAGCTACCGTCCGATAGATTATGATGTCCTCTTTCTTATGATACCAAAGTTGTCTATTTTCCTTCACGGATGACTGAGTTATAAAGGATTTAAGTGACCATGTCAGAAATGAGTTTGTACCACTTTCAGCCAAGTCAATTTCACCATCATAACAAAGTGATAAGTGACAACAAACATCAGGATATCACTCTTTTACTCATTTATTCCAAATAAAATTACACATATCATATTTAACACCCCTTTTAAATCCATTCAAAGTTGTTTAAACCCCAGTGTCCTTCAACATGACCCCTTTTCCTTTCAATGCAAATGTCTGCCCTTGATCTCATCGCACATACTGCATCCCTGATGATGTCTCTCTGTCCCCTTAGATCCTCCACTGCTGCTACAATCCTGGCCCTTAGATCATCAATGTTGAATGCTTGTTCAGAAATGTGTATTTCGAATAGGACATGGTCTTGCATAGCCATTTTAATCCCTCATTGTTCAGCCATTCATGACAGAAAAAGTGGCACAAACCAATTTCTGACATGGTCACTTAAATCTCTTAGAACTCAGTCATCCGTGAAAAAAATAAACACCTTTGGTATCATAAGAAAAAGGAAATCATAACCTATGAAATTTTCCTATTATTATTCATATTTGAGAAATAAGCAATCTATTGCTGGTTTCCTTTTTTTGGGACACACTGTATAGAGGGAGGAAGATGCAATACATAATCATGTATAAAGGGAGGAAGATGCAATACAATCACGAATAGAGGGAGGAAGATGCAATATATTATCATGTATAGAGTGAGGAAGATGCAATACAATCACGAATAGAGGGAGGAAGATGCAATATATTATCATGCTAAGAGGCAGGAAGATGCAATACATAATCATGTATAGAGTGAGGAAGATGCAATGCATAATCATGTATAGAGGGAGAAA
The DNA here is from genome assembly GCA_903813345.2 of Owenia fusiformis. Taxonomy (NCBI): domain Eukaryota; kingdom Metazoa; phylum Annelida; class Polychaeta; order Sabellida; family Oweniidae; genus Owenia; species Owenia fusiformis. Next base: position 175,394 of record CAIIXF020000004.1, on the reverse strand, counting down.
GATGCAATATATAATCATGTATAAAGGGAGGAAGATTCAATGCATAATCAGGTATAGAGGGAGGAAGATGCAATACATAATCATATATAAAGGAAGATGCAATTCATAATCATGTTTAGAGGGAGAAAGATGCAATATATAATCATGTATAAAGGGAGGAATATGCAATACATAATCATGTATAAAGGGAGGAAGATGCAATATATAATCATGTATAAAGGGAGGAAGATGCAATACATAATCATGTATAGAGGGAGGAAGATTCAATGCATAATCAGGTATAGAGGGAGGAAGATGCAATACATAATCATATATAAAGGAAGATGCAATTCATAATCATGTTTAGAGGGAGGAAGATGCAATACATAATCATATAAGAAGGAAGATGCAATTCATAATCATGTTTAGAGGGAGGACAATACAATACATAATCATGTATAAAGGAAGATGCATTATATAATCATGTTTAGAGGGAGGAAGATGCAATACATAATCATATATAAAGGAAGATGCATTATATAATTGTGTTTAGAGGGAGGAAGATGCAATACATAATCATATATAAAGGAAGATGCAATTCATAATCATGTTTAGAGGGAGGAAGATGCAATACATAATCATGTATAAAGGGAGGAAGATGCAATACAATCACGAATAGAGGGAGGAAGATGCAATATATTATCATGTATAGAGTGAGGAAGATGCAATACAATCACGAATAGAGGGAGGAAGATGCAATATATTATCATGCTAAGAGGCAGGAAGATGCAATACATAATCATGTATAGAGGGAGGAAGATGCAATACATAATCATATATAAAGGAAAATGCAATACATAATCATGTATAGAGTGAGGAAGATGCAATGCATAATCATGTATAAAGGGAGGAAGATGCAATACATAATCATGTATAGAGGGAGGAAGATGCAATACATAATCATATATAAAAGAAAATGCAATACATAATCATGTATAGAGTGAGGAAGATGCAATGCATAATCATGTATAAAGGGAGGAAGATGCAATACATAATCATGTATAGAGGGAGGAAGATGCAATACATAATCATATATAAAGGAAAATGCAATACATAATCATGTATAGAGTGAGGAAGATGCAATACATAATCATGTATAGAGGGAGGAAGATGCAATACATAATCATATATAAAGGAAAATGCAATACATAATCATGTATAGAGTGAGGAAGATGCAATGCATAATCATGTATAAAGGGAGGAAGATGCAATACATAATCATGTATAGAGGGAGGAAGATGCAATACATAATCATGTTTAGAGGGAGGAAGATGCAATATATAATCATGTATAGAGTGAGGAAGATGCAATACATAATCAGGTATAGAGTGAGGAAGATGCAATACATAATCATGTATAGAGGGAGGAAGATGCAATATATAATCATGTATAGAGTGAGGAAGATGCAATACATAATCATGTATAGAGGGAGAAAGATGCAGGGGCTGTTAAACATCTTAGATGCTCCAACAGTGCTCATTGCGCGCTGCAATCTAGTAGAAATCTTTCATGCAGATACCACAGGCATACCACGCAAATCAGAAACAAATTTCCTTCGCATGTAGAGCCTGCTGGCACTTATCTGCACCCAAATTTTTTAGTGTTAGTTGACATTTCTTCCCAAACTTTCTTGGTAGTCATCTGGTACTTTCTCCAGCAGTCCAATAGTCTATTCCTAGAGTCATCCAGTCTCACCTGGAGGTATCCATCACCATCAAATGGAAGTCATGGTTGTTAAAAATATTTTAGATGCTCTTACAGTGCTGGCTACTGATATGCTTCATGAGCAGTCTCACTGCTTTAGGGGATTAAACTGAAGCAGATATGATGAGGAGTTACCTCGAGCAGAGTTGATCAGGCTCCACCAGCATTTGATACAATGTACCCATGCAAGATGGTAGGTTAATGGGACGAAAAACATTACATAATCATATATAAAGGAAGATGTATTACATAATCATGTTTAGAGGGAGGAAGATGAAATACATAATCATGTATAGAGGAAGGAAAATGCAATACATAATCATATGTAAAGGAAGATGCATTATATAATCATGTTTAGAGGGAGGAAGATGCAATACATAATCGTATATAAAGGAAGATGCAATTCATAATCATGTTTAGAGGGAGGAAGATGCAATACATAATCATATAAGAAGGAAGATGCAATTCATAATCATGTTTAGAGGGAGGACAATACAATACATAATCATGTATAAAGGAAGATGCATTATATAATCATGTTTAGAGGGAGGAAGATGCAATACATAATCATATATAAAGGAAGATGCATTATATAATTGTGTTTAGAGGGAGGAAGATGCAATACATAATCATATATAAAGGAAGATGCAATTCATAATCATGTTTAGAGGGAGGAAGATGCAATACATAATCATGTATAGAGGGAGGAAGATGCAATACATAATCATATATAAAGGAAGATGCAATTCATAATCATGTTTAGAGGGAGGAAGATGCAATACATAATCATGTATAGAGGGAGGAAGATGCAATACATAATCATCTATAAAGGAAAATGCCATACATAATCATGTTTAGAGGGAGGAATATGCAATACATAATCATATATAAAGGAAGATGCAATGCATAATCAGGTATAGAGGGAGGAAGATGCAATACATAATCATATGTAAAGGAAGATGCATTATATAATCATGTTTAGAGGGAGGAAGATGCAATACATAATCATATATAAAGGAAGATGCAATTCATAATCATGTTTAGAGGGAGGAAGATGCAATACATAATCATGTAAAGAGGCAGGAAGATGCAATATATAAACATATAAAGGAAGATGCAATATATAATCATGTATAGAGGGAGGAAGATGCAATATATAATCATGTATAGAGGGAGGAAGATACGATATATAATCATGTTTAGAGAGAGGAAGATGCAATGCATAATCAGGTATAGAGGGAGGAAGATGCAATACATAATCATGTATGGTGGGAGGAAGATGCAATACATAACCATGTATGGAGGGGGGAAGATGCAATTCATAATCATGTTTAGAGGGAGGAAGATGCAATACATAATCATATATAAAGGAAGATGCAATGCATAATCAGGTATAGAGGGAGGAAGATGCAATGCATAATCATGTATAGAGGGAGGAAGATGCAATACATAATCATGTATAGAGGGAGGAAGATGCAATACATAATCATGTATAGAGTGAGGAAGATGCAATACATAATCATGTATAGAGGGAGGAAGATTCAATTCATAATCAGGTATAGAGGGAGGAAGATGCAATACATAATCATGTATAGAGGGAGGAAGATGCAATACATAATCATGTATAGAGGGAGGAAGATGCAATACATATATAATCATGGTATAAAGAATTGTCATTACTTACAATTCTCTCCCATGGCCAGACTGCTTGAATCCTCCAAATGGCTGGTTTGGGGAAATAACATCATAACAGTTCACCCTAAAATCAAAAATAAGATGTTGTCAATTTGGATTTATCGAGAAATCCTTAAGAGTTTAAAAAGGCAGCATGAGTGTCATTCGTGTCCAAGTTAAAGGACATTGAAATACATCTTTGTCACAAGTAATATACCATATAAGACGCTAAATAAATCATCTCACTGCCCAAACATCAAACCCAATATGTAATCTACATACCATACATTTCCTCCCTTGAGGCCATCAGCAAAAGTAAATGCCCGATTTATATCCTTAGTGTAGACTCCAGCTGCCAGGCCGTACGTTGTAGCATTAGCTCTTTCTATTGCTTCTTCTACATCAGTGAATTTGATGATAGTCTGTACTGGACCAAAAATCTGTAAATGAACAAAAATTAAGCCGTTTACTTTATAGTGTATGTCTCATATCATTTCTTGATCCATCATGCACCATAATTATGGACCTGCCCTCGTTTAGTAGTACCCTCTATTTTGGCCCTGAAGTACTAGTTAACTGGGTATGAACTTCTAATATATAGGTGGAAATATATCAGGGTAAAATAGACCCTCTTTGAACATTCATGCATTTGTGAACATTAAAATGCTATTTGGCTAAATATAAGTGTTTCACAAGTTATAAAAAAGACAGTGACTGGTTTATGCCTGTGCATTGCAGAATTTCATATTAATCAGATTTTAACCAATTTAATAACTCAAAATTCAAAATTTACCTCCTCTTTTGTAATCCTCATTTCATCTGTGGCATTTGAGAACACTGTAGGCTTAATGAAATAACCCTTTTCCCCAAAGCGTACTCCTCCACACTCAAGCTTGGCTCCTTGCTGTTTGCCACTTTCTATCATCTCCATTATCTTCTTGAATTGGGCCTCATCAATCTATTTAATCACAAATGAATATATTTTCAGAGGCTACAATGCCTATACATCTTATACCAGTCCTATGGCAACATATATTTCAGAACATGTTTGCAAAGCCTATCCATCTTATTACCATGGTAACATATATTGTGAAACATGTTTACAATGTCTATTCATTATTATGGCAACATATACATGTAGTGTGTAACATGTTTGCCATGCCTAAACAACTTTAGGCACCAAGATAACATTTCATGTTTATCATGTTTACAATGCCTATATGTTTTATTGCCATGGTTAACATATTATTTGCACTATGTTTACAGTGTATACATCTTATTACTATGGCAACATATTGTGTACTATATGTTTACAATGCCTATAGATGCCAGGCGCGTAACCAGGCATACGCGAGGGTACGCAATCGCATACCCTAAATGATGGAGCAAAAAATAAATTGTTTTAAAAAATAAAAAAGTAAAGCAAAATAGTTTGTTTTATGATCTTTCCTGGACTATACTTCCCTTCAAGACTCTACCCCGTCTCTACCGCAACAGCTGAACGCAGCTTCAGCTCTTTGAAGCGTCTCAAGACTTATCTCAGATCAACTATGGGACAAACTCCTTTAAGTTCACTGGCATTGATGCATATTCACAAAAACTTTATTTTCGATAAGCGTGGAATTGTAAGAGAGTGGGGGGCAAGGGCCCCTTGCCGTTTAGGCTTTGCATTTGTTTAAAAGCCCCATATAAAGTTTCAACCACTTTGGCGTATATTACACTCCCCTCCATAAGTTTGGCAACCTTAGCTCTGCCATCTCTTTATATTTGAATTTTTTATTTATTTAACCTCCGATGAAAAATACTTATAATATTGATGCGAACGTAACTTGACTTAATTTCCAATACCTCCTTGCTTAAAACAACGTAATATGTACGGCAATATGCGATTATTCTCGTTCAAGTACTTTATTAATTCTTGAATTATAGATTGTATTTCAAATCGTATCTATATCAGAACAATAGAACTTCAATTTAACTATTACATTGCTGGCGCAAAAGTACAAGATCAGTATAATAAAACTGCTGTATATGCAATCTCTGTCTCTTTTCAAATCATAACAGAAAATTTTTTTTACGTCAGAACAAGCTCAATCAATGAGGATCAGCTAGAAACGAAAAAATGTTGTCCTCGTATCAAAATGGATTTTCTCCTATTCGGAGGAATTTTCATTTTCGCTATTTACCCACTGCATCATTTTTATTTAGTCTCCATTTCTCGAACATAAGTGACGAATGATGATATCATTTAATTGGCAATAATTTGACATGTGTGGTAATTATTTTACATGTATCATGAACAATGTAAACAATCAATAGTGCCCCATTACATAGTCTGATATAGCTCAGAACGCACCATTTAAGGTCTAAAATCAAAATTTTCCGGGGGAGCATGCCCCCGAAGCCCCCTAGTTTTGGTCGGCCTTCGGCCTCGGGCGCCTCGCGTACCCACTCCCAAAATCCTGGTTACGCCGCTGGATGCATGGTTAAATATAGTGAATAACGTTTACAATGCTAATACATCTTATTACCATCGTAACATATATTGTGCAACATGTTTACAATGCTTATAAATCTTATTACAATCATAACATATACCTTTATATCTAATAACCATTGTAACATATATTATGTAAAATATTTACAATGACTATATATCTTATTACCTGAGGGCCTTGCATGGTGCCTGCCTCCCATGGATCTCCAATTGTACGGTTCTCTGCTGCGGTCTTGCTCTTGGCCACAAACTCATCATAGATGTCAGCATGTACAAATGTCCTTGAGGCCGCACAGCAGTTCTGCCCGTGGTTGTTCATTATTCCAGAGTGTGCCCATTGCACTGCATCATCAACTGAAGAAGTAGTTATTTACTGAGAGGGATCAAATATGAAATTATGTCCTTGAGGCTACACAGCAGTTTTTTAGTGAATCATGTGCTTTGTGTTTTTTTGTTCAATTTTCATTGTTTATTTCATTGTATCCATCATCCAACTTTCGATGCCTCCCCTAATCAAAGTCCACTTTTGCTAATCTAAGTCCACTTTTGATAATCTAAGTCCAATATTGGTAATCTTATTCAACTTATGCATATCTAAGTCCGCTATTGCTAATCTAAGTCCACTGTTGCTAATCTAAGTCCACTATTGCTAATATAAGTCTTCTATTGCTAATCTAAGTCCATTATTATTAATCTAAGTCCACTATTACTAATCTAAGATCACTATTGCTAATATAAGCCCACTATTGCTAATCTAAGTCCACTATTGCTAATATAAGTCCACTGTTGCTAATCTAAGATCACTATTGCTAATCTAAGCCCACTATCGCTAATCTAAGTCCAATATTGGTAATCTAATTTGACTTATGCTAATCTAAGTCCACTATTGCTAATCTACATGTAATCCCACTATTTCAAATCTAACTCCACTGTTGCTAATCTAAATCTCCTATTGCTAAAATTGTTTAAATTTCTCACCATCAGCATCCTGGAAGATCACAAATGGACTTTTTCCACCAAGTTCCAGTGAAACTCTTTTCATGTTACTTTCACTGGCTGCCCTCATTACAACTTTGCCAATCTGAAAAAAATATGCCATATTAGTTCTTGAGTTTTGTTAATTAGAATTTCCTCCGACAAAATACACCGAAACCAATGTATGAGTGGCTCTATTTTTGGGTATACATGACAATTACTTAAATGTTTAAAGTGGTGCTGGGCATCAATTGTCATATTGTCTTTGTCCCTAACCTCAGTTGACCCAGTGAATGCTACTTTATCAACATCTAGATGTTCAGCCACGGCAGCACCAGCAGTTGGGCCATAGCCAGTCACTATGTTGACAACACCAGGGGGAAACCCAGCCTGGAATATCACAGCAGTAATATTTTAAATTGTGAAATAGAAAGGAAAATAGGGTAATTACCAAGGAATAAAGCAATAACATGTAGTTAACACTCTTAAATTATAATGAAATGCAAGAAAATATGCTTCCGATGGAATTCAAATTCCAAGAGAAAAGGAGAGTGACATAAGCATGAGCAGACAGATGGACATTTGGAAAAATATAAAATAGCAGTTATGTTTCAGAAATTAAAATAATCAAGGTGTAAAGACAACCAGACACTTTATTCAAATTTTAGAGAAATAATCATGGAAAAAATATAACATTTAAGAAACCAACCTCTTTTATAAGAGCACCACAATAAAGGGCAGTTAAGGGAGTCTGTTCTGCTGGTTTCATAACAACAGTGTTACCACAGGCCAAGGCTGGACCCCACTTCCAAGCTACCATCATAACTGGATAGTTCCACTAGAAATAAAATACACAAATGGTTTCATAACAACAGAGTTACCACAGGCCAAGGCTGGACCCCACTTCCAAGCTACCATCATAACTGGATAGTTCCACTAGAAATAAAATACACGAATGGTTTCATAACAACAGAGTTACCACAGGCCAAGGCTGGACCCCACTTCCAAGCTACCATCATAACTGGATAGTTCCACTAGAAATAAAGTACATGAATGGTTTCAAAACTACAGTGTTACCACAGGCCAAGGCTGGACCCCACTTCCAAGCTACCATCATAACTGGATAGTTCCACTAGAAATAAAATACACAAATGGTTTCATAACAACAGTGTTACCACAGGCCAAGGCTGGACCCCACTTCGAAGCTACCATCATAACTGGATAGTTCCACTAGAAATAAAGTACACAAATGGTTTCATAACAATAGTGTTACCACAGGCCAAGGCTGGACCCCACTTCCAAGCTACCATCATAACTGGATAGTTCCACTAGAAATAAAGTACATGAATGGTTTCAAAACTACAGTGTTACCACAGGCCAAGGCTGGACCCCACTTCCAAGCTACCATCATAACTGGATAATTCCACTAGAAATAAAATACATGAATGGTTTCATAAGTACAGTGTTACTACAGGCCAAGGCTGGACCCCACTTCCAAGCTACCATCATAACTGGATAGTTCCACTAGAAATAAAATAAACAAATGGTTTCATAACAACAGTGTTACCACAGGCCAAGGCTGGACCCCACTTCCAAGCTACCATCATAACTGGATAGTTCCACTAGAAATAAAATACACAAATGGTTTCAAATCTACAGTGTTACCACAGGCCAAGGCTGGACCCTACTTCCAAGCTACCATCATAACTGGATAGTTCCACTAGAAATAAAGTACATGAATGGTTTCATAACAACAGTGTTACCACAGGCCAAGGCTGGACCCCACTTCCAAGCTACCATCATAACTGGATAGTTCCACTAGAAATAAAGTACATGAATGGTTTCATAACAACAGTGTTACCACAGGCCAAGGCTGGACCCCACTTCCAAGCTACCATCATAACTGGATAGTTCCACTAGAAATAAAGTACATGAATGGTTTCATAACAACAGAGTTACCACAGGCCAAGGCTGGACCCCACTTCCAAGCTACCATCATAAATGGATAGTTCCACTAGAAATAAAGTACATGAATGGTTTCAAAACAACAGTGTTACCACAGGCCAAGGCTGGACCCCACTTCCAAGCTACCATCATAACTGGATAGTTCCACTAGAAATAAAGTACATGAATGGTTTCATAACAACAGTGTTACCACAGGCCAAGGCTGGACCCCACTTCGAAGCTACCATCATAACTGGATAGTTCCACTAGAAATAAAATACATGAATGGTTTCATAACAACAGAGTTACCACAGGCCAAGGCTGGACCCCACTTCCAAGCTACCATCATAACTGGATAGTTCCACTAGAAATAAAGTACATGAATGGTTTCATAACAACAGAGTTACCACAGGCCAAGGCTGGACCCCACTTCCAAGCTACCATCATAAATGGATAGTTCCACTAGAAATAAAGTACATGAATGGTTTCAAAACAACAGTGTTACCACAGGCCAAGGCTGGACCCCACTTCCAAGCTACCATCATAACTGGATAGTTCCACTAGAAATAAAATACACAAATGGTTTCATAACAATAGTGTTACCACAGGCCAAGGCTGGACCCCACTTCCAAGCTACCATCATAACTGGATAATTCCACTAGAAATAAAATACACAAATGGTTTAATAACAACAGTGTTACCACAGGCCAAGGCTGGACCCCACTTCCAAGCTACAATCATAACTGGATAGTTCCACTAGAAATAAAGTACACAAATGGTTTCATAAGTACAGTGTTACCACAGGCCAAGGCTGGACCCCACTTCCAAGCTACCATCATAACTGGATAGTTCCACTAGAAATAGAATACACAAATGGTTTCATAACAACAGTGTTACCACAGGCCAAGGCTGGACCCCACTTCCAAGCTACCATAATAACTGGATAGTTCCACTAGAAATAAAGTACATGAATGGTTTCAAATCTACAGTGTTACCACAGGCCAAGGCTGGACCCTACTTCCAAGCTACCATCATAACTGGATAGTTCCACTAGAAATAAAGTACACAAATGGTTTCATAACAATAGTGTTACCACAGGCCAAGGCTGGACCCCACTTCCAAGCTACCATCTTAACTGGATAATTCCACTAGAAATAAAATAAACAAATGGTTTCATAACAACAGTGTTACCACAGGCCAAGGCTGGACCCCACTTCCAAGCTACCATCATAAATGGATAGTTCCACTAGAAATAAAGTACATGAATGGTTTCAAATCTACAGTGTTACCACAGGCCAAGGCTGGACCCCACTTCCAAGCTACCATCTTAACTGGATAATTCCACTAGAAATAAAATAAACAAATGGTTTCATAACAACAGTGTTACCACAGGCCAAGGCTGGACCCCACTTCCAAGCTACCATCATAACTGGATAGTTCCACTAGAAATAAAATACACAAATGGTTTCATAAGTACAGTGTTACCACAGGCCAAGGCTGGACCCCACTTCCAAGCTACCATCATAACTGGATAGTTCCACTAGAAATAAAATACACAAATGGTTTCATAACAACAGTGTTACTTCAGGCCAAGGCTGGACCCCACTTCCAAGCTACCATCATAACTGGATAGTTCCACTAGAAATAAAATACACAAATGGTTTCAAATCTACAGTGTTACCACAGGCCAAGGCTGGACCCTACTTCCAAGCTACCATCATAACTGGATAGTTCCACTAGAAATAAAGTACACAAATGGTTTCATAACAACAGTGTTACTTCAGGCCAAGGCTGGACCCCACTTCCAAGCTACCATCATAACTGGATAATTCCACTAGAAATAAAGTACATGAATGGTTTCAAATCTACAGTGTTACCACAGGCCAAGGCTGGACCCCACTTCCAAGCTACCATCATAACTGGATAGTTCCACTAGAAATAAAGTACATGAATGGTTTCAAAACAACAGTGTTACCACAGGCCAAGGCTGGACCCCACTTCCAAGCTACCATCATAACTGGATAGTTCCACTAGAAATAGAATACACAAATGGTTTCATAACAACAGTGTTACTTCAGGCCAAGGCTGGACCCCACTTCCAAGCTACCATCATAACTGGATAGTTCCACTAGAAATAAAATACACAAATGGTTTCATAAGTACAGTGTTACCACAGGCCAAGGCTGGACCCCACTTCCAAGCTACCATCATAACTGGATAATTCCACTAGAAATAAAGTACATGAATGGTTTCAAATCTACAGTGTTACCACAGGCCAAGGCTGGACCCCACTTCAAAGCTACCATCATAAATGGATAGTTCCACTAGAAATAAAGTACATGAATGGTTTCAAATCTACAGTGTTACCACAGGCCAAGGCTGGACCCCACTTCCAAGCTACCATCATAACTGGATAGTTCCACTAGAAATAAAATACACAAATGGTTTCATAACAATAGTGTTACCACAGGCCAAGGCTGGACCCCACTTCCAAGCTACCATCATAACTGGATAATTCCACTAGAAATAAAGTACATGAATGGTTTCAAAACTACAGTGTTACCACAGGCCAAGGCTGGACCCCACTTCCAAGCTACCATCATAACTGGATAGTTCCACTAGAAATAAAATACACAAATGGTTTCATAACAATAGTGTTACCACAGGCCAAGGCTGGACCCCACTTCCAAGCTACCATCATAACTGGATAGTTCCACTAGAAATAAAATACACGAATGGTTTCATAACAACAGAGTTACCACAGGCCAAGGCTGGACCCCACTTCCAAGCTACCATCATAACTGGATAATTCCACTAGAAATAAAGTACATGAATGGTTTCAAAACTACAGTGTTACCACAGGCCAAGGCTGGACCCCACTTCCAAGCTACCATCATAACTGGATAATTCCACTAGAAATAAAGTACATGAATGGTTTCATAACAATAGTGTTACCACAGGCCAAGGCTGGACCCCACTTCCAAGCTACCATCATAACTGGATAGTTCCACTAGAAATAAAATACACAAATGGTTTCATAACAATAGTGTTACCACAGGCCAAGGCTGGACCCCACTTCCAAGCTACCATCATAACTGGATAGTTCCACTAGAAATAAAATACACGAATGGTTTCATAACAACAGAGTTACCACAGGCCAAGGCTGGACCCCACTTCCAAGCTACCATCTTAACTGGATAGTTCCACTAGAAATAAAGTACATGAATGGTTTCAAATCTACAGTGTTACCACAGGCCAAGGCTGGACCCCACTTCCAAGCTACCATCATAACTGGATAGTTCCACTAGAAATAAAATACACAAATGGTTTCATAAGTACAGTGTTACCACAGGCCAAGGCTGGACCCCACTTCCAAGCTACCATCATAACTGGATAGTTCCACTAGAAATAGAATACACAAATGGTTTCAAAACAACAGTGTTACCACAGGCCAAGGCTGGACCCCACTTCCAAGCTACCATCATAACTGGATAGTTCCACTAGAAATAAAATACACGAATGGTTTCATAACAATAGTGTTACCACAGGCCAAGGCTGGACCCCACTTCCAAGCTACCATCATAACTGGATAATTCCACTAGAAATAAAGTACATGAATGGTTTCAAAACTACAGTGTTACCACAGGCCAAGGCTGGACCCCACTTCCAAGCTACCATCATAACTGGATAATTCCACTAGAAATAAAATACACAAATGGTTTCATAAGTACAGTGTTACTACAGGCCAAGGCTGGACCCCACTTCCAAGCTACCATAATAACTGGATAGTTCCACTAGAAATAAAATACACGAATGGTTTCATAACAACAGAGTTACCACAGGCCAAGGCTGGACCCCACTTCCAAGCTACCATCATAACTGGATAATTCCACTAGAAATAAAATACACAAATGGTTTCATAAGTACAGTGTTACTACAGGCCAAGGCTGGACCCCACTTCCAAGCTACCATCATAACTGGATAGTTCCACTAGAAATAAAGTACACAAATGGTTTCATAACAACAGAGTTACCACAGGCCAAGGCTGGACCCCACTTCCAAGCTACCATCATAACTGGATAGTTCCACTAGAAATAAAATACACGAATGGTTTCATAACAACAGTGTTACCACAGGCCAAGGCTGGACCCCACTTCCAAGCTACCATCATAACTGGATAGTTCCACTAGAAATAAAATACACGAATGGTTTCATAACAACAGAGTTACCACAGGCCAAGGCTGGACCCCACTTCCAAGCTACCATCATAACTGGATAATTCCACTAGAAATAAAGTACATGAATGGTTTCAAATCTACAGTGTTACCACAGGCCAAGGCTGGACCCCACTTCCAAGCTACCATCATAACTGGATAGTTCCACTAGAAATAAAATACACAAATGGTTTCATAAGTACAGTGTTACCACAGGCCAATGCTGGACCCCACTTCTAAGCTACCATCATAACTGGATAGTTCCACTAGAAATAAAATACACAAATGGTTTCATAAGTACAGTGTTACCACAGGCCAAAGCTGGACCCCACTTCCAAGCTACCATCATAACTGGATAGTTCCACTAGAAATAAAGTACATGAATGGTTTCAAAACAACAGTGTTACCACAGGCCAAGGCTGGACCCCACTTCCAAGCTACCATCATAACTGGATAGTTCCACTAGAAATAAAGTACATGAATGGTTTCAAAACAACAGTGTTACCACAGGCCAAGGCTGGACCCCACTTCCAAGCTACCATCATAACTGGATAGTTCCACTAGAAATAAAATACACAAATGGTTTCAAATCTACAGTGTTACCACAGGCCAAGGCTGGACCCTACTTCCAAGCTACCATCATAACTGGATAGTTCCACTAGAAATAAAGTACACAAATGGTTTCATAACAACAGTGTTACTTCAGGCCAAGGCTGGACCCCACTTCCAAGCTACCATAATAACTGGATAGTTCCACTAGAAATAAAATACATGAATGGTTTCATAACAACAGTGTTACCACAGGCCAAGGCTGGACCCCACTTCCAAGCTACCATCATAACTGGATAGTTCCACTAGAAATAAAGTACATGAATGGTTTCATAACAACAGTGTTACCACAGGCCAAGGCTGGACCCCACTTCCAAGCTACCATCATAACTGGATAATTCCACTAGAAATAAAGTACATGAATGGTTTCAAATCTACAGTGTTACCACAGGCCAAGGCTGGACCCCACTTCCAAGCTACCATCATAACTGGATAGTTCCACTAGAAATAAAATACACGAATGGTTTCATAACAACAGTGTTACCACAGGCCAAGGCTGGACCCCACTTCCAAGCTACCATAATAACTGGATAGTTCCACTAGAAATAAAGTACATGAATGGTTTCAAATCTACAGTGTTACCACAGGCCAAGGCTGGACCCTACTTCCAAGCTACCATCATAACTGGATAGTTCCACTAGAAATAAAGTACACAAATGGTTTCATAACAATAGTGTTACCACAGGCCAAGGCTGGACCCCACTTCCAAGCTACCATCATAACTGGATAGTTCCACTAGAAATAAAATACATGAATGGTTTCAAATCTACAGTGTTACCGCAGGCCAAGGCTGGACCCCACTTCCAAGCTACCATCATAACTGGATAGTTCCACTAGAAATAAAATACACAAATGGTTTCAAAACAACAGTGTTACTTCAGGCCAAGGCTGGACCCCACTTCCAAGCTACCATCATAACTGGATAATTCCACTAGAAATAAAGTACATGAATGGTTTCAAATCTACAGTGTTACCACAGGCCAAGGCTGGACCCCACTTCCAAGCTACCATCATAACTGGATAGTTCCACTAGAAATAAAGTACATGAATGGTTTCAAAACAACAGTGTTACCACAGGCCAAGGCTGGACCCCACTTCCAAGCTACCATCTTAACTGGATAATTCCACTAGAAATAAAATAAACAAATGGTTTCATAACAACAGTGTTACCACAGGCCAAGGCTGGACCCCACTTCCAAGCTACAATCATAACTGGATAGTTCCACTAGAAATAAAATACACGAATGGTTTCAAAACAACAGTGTTACCACAGGCCAAGGCTGGACCCCACTTCCAAGCTACCATCATAAATGGATAGTTCCACTAGAAATAAAGTACATGAATGGTTTCAAATCTACAGTGTTACCACAGGCCAAGGCTGGACCCCACTTCCAAGCTACCATCATAACTGGATAATTCCACTAGAAATAAAGTAAACAAATGGTTTCATAACAACAGTGTTACCACAGGCCAAGGCTGGACCCCACTTCCAAGCTACCATCATAACTGGATAGTTCCACTAGAAATAAAATACACAAATGGTTTCATAAGTACAGTGTTACCACAGGCCAAGGCTGGACCCCACTTCCAAGCTACCATCATAACTGGATAGTTCCACTAGAAATAAAGTACATGAATGGTTTCATAACAACAGTGTTACTTCAGGCCAAGGCTGGACCCCACTTCCAAGCTACCATCATAACTGGATAGTTCCACTAGAAATAAAATACACAAATGGTTTCATAAGTACAGTGTTACCACAGGCCAAGGCTGGACCCCACTTCCAAGCTACCATCATAACTGGATAGTTCCACTAGAAATAAAATACACAGTATTTGCCATTATTTTAACATATGTCATTAAAAATATTAACGTTAGTTAATGGTTTACAGGTTTATCACATGTGGACCCTTGGGAATTTTTTTATTCATGTAGTATGATTATCTAGTGTTACATTTACAAGGTTGGCACTAGATACCCATAGGTGGGGGGGATTATCAGTGCAAATTATCAACAAATATCAAAACCATAAATTGTATTGCTAATGTAAACAAAAGATAAATGAGAACAACATTGATACAAGCCACTTCTTAAAGTAATTAATTAGCATTTTCTGATGTAGTGATTCTTTAAATAGACCAATTTATCTTGTACAAATATAAAATAGAGTAAAACTTACTGGTATGATTTGTCCACAGACTCCAACAGGTTCGTGTTTAGTGTATGTGAAAAAGTCGCCATCTGAAAATGTAAATTGAATCTGATTCAGCTGAAACTACACTCCCCTCCATAAGTGATGTATGTATCTAGTATATATACACTCCCCTTCTTACCTTTGGCTATCAGAATTCCCTTTTTGGATCACTTATTGTGCACAAGTTTATGTTTGACGACTTAAAAAATCATTGAATTCTAAGTAATTAAGAAAAAAAAATTCAAAAATTGAGAGGCTTTGATATGCTATCCAGTGAAAACCTTGGGTTGCATTATGAAGTGGAGTGGAATGCTTCAATGGCTTATGAAGTTTAGTAGAATTCTTCAAAGGGCTCATGAATTAGAGTGACATGCTTCAAAAGGCCTATGGCTCTCAAGCACATATGAAGTGTAGTGGAATGCTTCAAAAGGCTTATGGCTCTCCACCACTTATTAAGTGGAGTGGGATCTTTCAAAAGACCTATGGCCCTCCATCACTTACGAAGTAGATTGGAATGCTTCAAAAGGCTTATGGCCCTCCATCACTTATGAAGTTGAGTTGAATGCCTCAAAAGGCTTATGACCTTCCATCACTTATGAAGTTGAGTGGAATGCTTCAAAAGGCTTATGGCCCTCCATCACTTATGAAGTTGAGTGGAATGCTTCAAAAGGCTTATGACCTTCCATCACTTATGAAGTTGAGTGGAATGCTTCAAAAGGCTTATGGCCCTCCACAACTTATGAAGTTGAGTGGAATGCTTCAAAAGGCTTATGGCCCTCCATCACTTATGAAGTTGAGTTGAATGCCTCAAAAGGCTTATGACCTTCCATCACTTATGAAGTTGAGTGGAATGCTTCAAAAGGCTTATGGCCCTCCATCACTTATGAAGTTGAGTGGAATGCTTCAAAAGGCTTATGAAGTTTAGTAGAATTCTTCAAAGGGCTCATGAATTAGAGTGACATGCTTCAAAAGGCCTATGGCTCTCAAGCACATATGAAGTGTAGTGGAATGCTTCAAAAGGCTTATGGCTCTCCACCACTTATTAAGTGGAGTGGGATCTTTCAAAAGACCTATGGCCCTCCATCACTTACGAAGTAGATTGGAATGCTTCAAAAGGCTTATGGCCCTCCATCACTTATGAAGTTGAGTTGAATGCCTCAAAAGGCTTATGACCTTCCATCACTTATGAAGTTGAGTGGAATGCTTCAAAAGGCTTATGGCCCTCCATCACTTATGAAGTTGAGTGGAATGCTTCAAAAGGCTTATGACCTTCCATCACTTATGAAGTTGAGTGGAATGCTTCAAAAGGCTTATGGCCCTCCACAACTTATGAAGTTGAGTGGAATGCTTCAAAAGGCTTATGGCCCTCCATCACTTATGAAGTTGAGTTGAATGCCTCAAAAGGCTTATGACCTTCCATCACTTATGAAGTTGAGTGGAATGCTTCAAAAGGCTTATGGCCCTCCATCACTTATGAAGTTGAGTGGAATGCTTCAAAAGGCTTATGACCTTCCATCACTTATGAAGTTGAGTGGAATGCTTCAAAAGGCTTATGGCCCTCCACAACTTATGAAGTTGAGTGGAATGCTTCAAAAGGCTTATGGCCCTCCATCACTTATGAAGTTGAGTGGAATGCTTCAAAAGGCTTATGGCCCTCCATCACTTATGAAGTTGAGTGGAATGCTTCAAAAGGCTTATGGCCCTCCATCACTTATGAAGTTGAGTGGAATGCTTCAAAAGGCTTATGGCCCTCCATCACTTATGAAGTTGAGTGGAATGCCTCAAAAGGCTTATGACCTTCCATCACTTATGAAGTTGAGTGGAATGCTTCAAAAGGCTTATGGCCCTCCATCACTTATGAAGTTGAGTGGAATGCTTCAAAAGGCTTATGACCTTCCATCACTTATGAAGTTGAGTGGAATGCTTCAAAAGGCTTATGGCCCTCCATCACTTATGAAGTTGAGTGGAATGCTTCAAAAGGCTTATGGCCCTCCATCACTTATGAAGTTGAGTGGAATGCTTCAAAAGGCTTATGACCTTCCATCACTTATGAAGTTGAGTGGAATGCTTCAAAAGGCTTAAGGCCCTCCACCACATATGAAGTCGAGTAGAATGCTTCAAAGAGCTTATGGCCCTCCACCACAAATGAAGTGGAGTGATTAATTAATTTAATTAGAATATATCCTTACCTACTGGTATAGTTTGACCTGTTATCTTGTCAGCCCATCCTGCATAATAGCGGAAAGTTTGAATTGAAGCCTCAATGTCACCAATTGAGTCTGTGTAAGGTTTACCATTGTCCAGTGTCTCCAAACTCTAAAAATAGATTAACATTAAGTTTGTTTGAGTGCTTGTTTGAGGCTTAAATGGATGTTCAGGAATTCCTGTATATGGATATTCAAACACCTATCTAATATGAACATCTCTCCATATGTTATCGTTCCATTAAAATTATAATCTGATAAACGAAAAACTTGAAATGTGTTCTACATACATGTATTAACTAACTGGAACATTTTGGCAAGTCTCAGTTATGTTGTTATGAGACATCCACCTTTTTTGACTGCTTGTTATAAATATTTTGCTGGTTTTAATTATTTTTATGATTTGATTTGTTTTGAACATTAATGAAGTGAAGACAAAATTAAATAATGTACCATGTCATAGTCTCTCATTGCATCTCAGGTGAATGAAAAATATATATCTTATATACATACTGCTAAGTATTTCAAATCTCGCTCCATAAGATCTGCAAGTTTTGCAAGAAGTCGTCCACGATTTGATGCATCCATTTTTCGCCAGGCGGACCCACGTTTGAATGCATCTTTGGCTGCGGCTACAGCCAGATCAACATCCATCTGAAAATAGATTCAAAATCGTTACACCCAAGGGCAAAATAATTGAGAGGCTAGGTGTCAATGCTACAAAATTCAAAAAGGAAATAAAAGAAACATTTTTCTTTAATTACATGCTTACTATAATAATAAAGGATTGATCAAAATCTGGTATGAAATCCATCAGACAATTAAAGTAGTTTATTTTCTATTTACATTTGGTCAGTATCACTTTTCTTTAGATTAATAGCATTTGTAACTCTAAATAAAATCAACATTGCTTTTTTCAATATAGATAATCTCTATCAAGTCACATCTAGAATATGTCGTACTTTGTCACCCTCCTGTACATCACAGATCTTCTCCTCCGTGCAGGGGTTGATTGTTGGAAATGTCTTACCACTTACAGAATTCACCCACTCATTGTTGATGAACAGCTGTAAGAGAAAACAAAATTATATGTCAATTACATCAAAGATCTTTCCTCCATGCAGGGGTTGATGGTTGGAAATGTCTTACCACTCACAGAATTCACCCACTCATTGTTGATGAACAGCTGTAAGAGAAAACAAAATTATATGTCAATTACATCAAAGATCTTTCCTCCATGCAGGGGTTGAATGTTGGAAATGTCTTACCACTCACAGAATTCACGCACGAGAATGCAACAACAGCTCATGGCAATAAGAATGTCAAATATATAGAGATGAAGTGAATAGAATATGCCACAAAGATGTCAGGTCAATAGAGCAAGCCAAGTTAGGTTCAAGTAAATAGAGAATGCAACAACAGCCCATGGAAATAAGGCATGTCAAACATATGGAGATGAAGTGGAATATGCCACAAAGATTTTAGGTCAATAGACCAAGCCAAGTTAGGTTCAAGTAAATAGAGAATGCAACAACAGCTCATGGCAATAAGGCATGTCAAAACTAGGGAGATGAAGTGAATAGAATATGACACAAAGATGTCAGGTTAATAGAGCAAGCCAAGCTAGGTTCAGGTAAATAGAGAATGCAACAACAGCTCATGGCAATAAGGCATGTCAAACATATGGAGATGAAGTGGAATATGCCACAAAGATGTCAGGTCAATAGAGCAAGCCAAGTTAGGTTCAAGTAAATAGAGAATGCAACAACAGCTCATGGCAATAAGGCATGTCAAACATATGGAGATGTAGTGAATAAAATATGCCACAAAGATGTCAGGTTAATAGAGCAAGCCAAGTTAGGTTCAAGTAAATAGAGAATGGAACAACAGCTCATGGCAATAAGGCATGTCAAACATATGGAGATGTAGTGAATAAAATATGCCACAAAGATGTCAGGTCAATAGAGCAAGCCAAGTTAGGTTCAAGTAAATGGAGAATGCAACAACAGCTCATGGCAATGAGGCATGTCAAACATATGGAGATGAAGGGAATAGAATATGCCACAAAGATGTCAGGTTAATAGAGCAAGCCAATTTAGGTTCAAGTAAATGGAGAATGCAACAACAGCTCATGGCAATAAGGCATGTCAAACATATGGAGATGAAGTGGAATATGCCACAAAGATGTCAGGTCAATAGAGCAAGCCAAGATAGGTTCAAGTGAATGGAGAATGCAACAACATCTCATGGCAATAAGGCATGTCAAACATATGGAGATGAAGTGGAATAGAATATGCCACAAAGATGTCAGGTCAATAGAGAAAGCCAAGTTAGGTTCAAGTAAATGGAGAATGCAACAACATCTCATGGCAATAAGGCATGTCAAACATATGGAGATGTAGTGAATAAAATATGCCACAAAGATGTCAGGTTAATAGAGCAAGCCAAGTTAGGTTCAAGTAAATAGAGAATGGAACAACAGCTCATGGCAATAAGGCATGTCAAACATATGGAGATGTAGTGAATAAAATATGCCACAAAGATGTCAGGTTAATAGAGCAAGCCAAGTTAGGTTCAAGTAAATAGAGAATGCAACAACAGCTCATGGCAATAAGGCATGTCAAAAATATGGAGATGTAGTGAATAAAATATGCCACAAAGATGTCAGGTTAATAGAGCAAGCCAAGTTAGGTTCAAGTAAATAGAGAATGCAACAACAGCTCATGGCAATAAGGCATGTCAAACATATGGAGATGTAGTGAATAAAATATGCCACAAAGATGTCAGGTTAATAGAGCAAGCCAAGTTAGGTTCAAGTAAATAGAGAATGCAACAACATCTCATGGCAATAAGGCATGTCAAACATATGGAGATGAAGTGGAATATGCCACAAAGATGTCAAGTCAATAGAGAAAGCCAAGTTAGTTTCAAGTAAATAGAGAATGCAACAACAGCTCATGGCAATAAGGCATGTCATACATATGGAGATGAAGTGAATAGAATATGACACAAAGATGTCAGGTTAATAGAGCAAGCCAAGTTAGTTTCAAGTAAATAGAGAATGCAACAACAGCTCATGGCAATAAGGCATGTCAAACATATGGAGATGTAGTGAATAAAATATGCCACAAAGATGTCAGGTTAATAGAGCAAGCCAAGTTAGTTTCAAGTAAATAGAGAATGCAACAACAGCTCATGGAAATAAGGCATGCCAAACATATGGAGATGTAGTGAATAAAATATGCCACAAAGATGTCAAGTCAATAGAGCAAGCCAAGTTAGGTTCAAGTAAATAGAGAATGCAACAACAGCTCATGGCAATAAGGCATGTCAAACATATGGAGATGTAGTAAATAGAATATGCCACAAAGATTTCAGGTTAATAGAGCAAGCCAAATTAGGTTCAAGTAAATAGAGAATGCAACAGCAGGTCATGGCAATAAGGCATGCCAAACATATGGAGATGTAGTGAATAGAATATGCCACAAAGATGTCAGGTCAATAGAGCAAGCCAAGTTAGGTTCAAGTAAATAGAGAATGCAACAACAGCCTGCAGCAATAAGGCATGTCAGACATATGGAGATGAAGTGAATAGAATATGCCACAAAGATGTCAATAGAGAAAGCCAAGTAAGGTTCAAGTAAATAGAGAATGCAACAACATCTCATGGCAATAAGGCATGTCAAACATATGGAGATGAAATGGAATATGCCACAAAGATGTCAGGTCAATAGAGAAAGCCAAGTTAGGTTCAAGTAAATAGAGAATGCAACAACATCTCATGGCAATAAGGCATTTCATACATATGGAGATGAAGTGAATAGAATATGCCACAAAGATGTCAAGTCAATAGAGCAAGCCAAGTTAGGTTCAAGTAAATAGAGAATGCAACAACAGCTCATGGCAATAAGGCATTTCATACATATGGAGATGAAGTGAATAAAATATGCCACAAAGATGTCAGGTTAATAGAGCAAGCCAAGTTAGGTTCAAGTAAATAGAGAATGGAACAACAGCTCATGGCAATAAGGCATGTCAAACATATGGAGATGTAGTGAATAAAATATGCCACAAAGATTTCAGGTTAATAGAGCAAGCCAAATTAGGTTCAAGTAAATAGAGAATGGAACAACAGCTCATGGCAATAAGGCATGTCAAACATATGGAGATGTAGTGAATAAAATATGCCACAAAGATGTCAGGTTAATAGAGCAAGCCAAGTTAGGTTCAAGTAAATAGAGAATGGAACAACAGCTCATGGCAATAAGGCATGTCAAACATATGGAGATGTAGTGAATAAAATATGCCACAAAGATGTCAGGTTAATAGAGCAAGCCAAGTTAGGTTCAAGTAAATAGAGAATGGAACAACAGCTCATGGCAATAAGGCATGTCAAACATATGGAGATGTAGTGAATAAAATATGCCACAAAGATGTCAGGTTAATAGAGCAAGCCAAGTTAGGTTCAAGTAAATAGAGAATGCAACAACATCTCATGGCAATAAGGCATGTCAAACATATGGAGATGAAGTGGAATATGCCACAAAGATTTCAGGTCAATAGAGAAAGCCAAGATAGGTTCAAGTGAATGGAGAATGCAACAACATCTCATGGCAATAAGGCATGTCAAACATATGGAGATGAAGTGGAATAGAATATGCCACAAAGATGTCAGGTCAATAGAGAAAGCCAAGTTAGGTTCAAGTAAATGGAGAATGCAACAACAGCTCATGGCAATAAGGCATGTCAAACATATGGAGATGAAGTGAATAAAATATGCCACAAAGATGTCAGGTTAATAGAGCAAGCCAAGTTAGGTTCAAGTGAATGGAGAATGGAACAACAGCTCATGGCAATAAGGCATGTCAAACATATGGAGATGAAGTGAATAGAATATGCCACAAAGATGTCAAGTCAATAGAGCAAGCCAAGTTAGGTTCAAGTGAATGGAGAATGGAACAACAGCTCATGGCAATAAGGCATTTCATACATATGGAGATGAAGTGAATAGAATATGCCACAAAGATGTCAGGTCAATAGAGCAAGCCAAGTTAGGTTCAAGTAAATAGAGAATGCAACAACAGCTCATGGCAATAAGGCATGTCAAACATATGGAGATGTAGTGAATAAAATATGCCACAAAGATGTCAGGTCAATAGAGCAAGCCAAGTTAGGTTCAAGTAAATAGAGAATGGAACAACAGCTCATGGCAATAAGGCATGTCAAACATATGGAGATGTAGTGAATAAAATATGCCACAAAGATGTCAGGTCAATAGAGCAAGCCAAGTTAGGTTCAAGTAAATGGAGAATGCAACAACAGCTCATGGCAATAAGGCATGTCAAACATATGGAGATGAAGTGAATAAAATATGCCACAAAGATGTCAGGTCAATAGAGCAAGCCAAGTTAGGTTCAAGTAAACAGAGAATGGAACAACAGCTCATGGCAATAAGGCATGTCAAACATATGGAGATGTAGTGAATAGAATATGCCACAAAGATGTCAAGTCAATAGAGCAAGCCAAGTTAGGTTCAAGTAAATGGAGAATGGAACAACAGCTCATGGCAATAAGGCATGTCAAACATATGGAGATGTAGTGAATAAAATATGCCACAAAGATGTCAAGTCAATAGAGCAAGCCAAGTTAGGTTCAAGTAAATGGAGAATGCAACAACAGCTCATGGCAATGAGGCATGTCAAACATATGGAGATGAAGTGGAATAGAATATGCCACAAAGATGTCAGGTCAATAGAGCAAGCCAAGTTAGGTTCAAG
Source organism: Owenia fusiformis (assembly GCA_903813345.2). Taxonomy (NCBI): domain Eukaryota; kingdom Metazoa; phylum Annelida; class Polychaeta; order Sabellida; family Oweniidae; genus Owenia; species Owenia fusiformis. The sequence continues at coordinate 151,563 of CAIIXF020000004.1, read as the reverse complement.
TAAATAGAGAATGCAACAACAGCTCATGGCAATAAGGCATGTCAAACATATGGAGATGAAGTGAATAGAATATGCCACAAAGATGTCAGGTCAATAGAGCAAGCCAAGTTAGGTTCAAGTAAATGGAGAATGCAACAACAGCTCATGGCAATAAGGCATGTCAAACATATGGAGATGAAGGGAATAGAATATGCCACAAAGATGTCAGGTTAATAGAGCAAGCCAAGTTAGGTTCAAGTAAATAGAGAATGCAACAACATCTCATGGCAATAAGGCATGCCAAACATATGGAGATGAAGTGGAATATGCCACAAAGATGTCAGGTCAATAGAGAAAGCCAAGTTAGGTTCAAGTAAATAGAGAATGCAACAACATCTCATGGCAATAAGGCATTTCATACATATGGAGATGAAGTGAATAGAGTATGCCACAAAGATGTCAAGTCAATAGAGCAAGCCAAGTTAGGTTCAAGTAAATAGAGAATGCAACAACAGCTCATGGCAATAAGGCATTTCATACATATGGAGATGAAGTGAATAAAATATGCCACAAAGATGTCAGGTTAATAGAGCAAGCCAAGTTAGGTTCAAGTAAATAGAGAATGGAACAACAGCTCATGGCAATAAGGCATTTCATACATATGGAGATGTAGTGAATAAAATATGCCACAAAGATGTCAGGTTAATAGAGCAAGCCAAGTTAGGTTCAAGTAAATAGAGAATGGAACAACAGCTCATGGCAATAAGGCATGTCAAACACATATTGATGCAGCGGATAGAATATGCCACAAAGATGTCAGGTTAATAGAGCAAGCCAAGTTAGGTTCAAGTAAATAGAGAATGCAACAACATCTCATGGCAATAAGGCATGTCAAACATATGGAGATGAAGTGGAATATGCCACAAAGATGTCAGGTCAATAGAGCAAGCCAAGTTAGGTTCAAGTAAATAGAGAATGGAACAACAGCTCATGGCAATAAGGCATGTCAAACATATGGAGATGTAGTGAATAAAATATGCCACAAAGATGTCAGGTTAATAGAGCAAGCCAAGTTAGGTTCAAGTAAATAGAGAATGCAACAACATCTCATGGCAATAAGGCATGTCAAACACATATTGATGCAGCGGATAGAATATGCCACAAAGATGTCAGGTTAATAGAGCAAGCCAAGTTAGGTTCAAGTAAATGGAGAATGCAACAACAGCTCATGGCAATAAGGCATTTCATACATATGGAGATGAAGTGAATAGAATATGCCACAAAGATGTCAAGTCAATAGAGCAAGCCAAGTTAGGTTCAAGTAAATAGAGAATGCAACAACAGCCCATGGAAATAAGGCATTTCATACATATGGAGATGAAGTGGAATAGAATATGCCACAAAGATGTCAAGTCAATAGAGCAAGCCAAGTTAGGTTCAAGTAAATAGAGAATGGAACAACAGCTCATGGCAATAAGGCATGTCAAACATATGGAGATGTAGTGAATAAAATATGCCACAAAGATGTCAGGTTAATAGAGCAAGCCAAGTTAGGTTCAAGTAAATGGAGAATGGAACAACAGCTCATGGCAATAAGGCATTTCATACATATGGAGATGAAGTGAATAGAATATGCCACAAAGATGTCAAGTCAATAGAGCAAGCCAAGTTAGGTTCAAGTAAATAGAGAATGCAACAACAGCCCATGGAAATAAGGCATTCCATACATATGGAGATGAAGTGGAATAGAATATGCCACAAAGATGTCAAGTCAATAGAGCAAGCCAAGTTAGGTTCAAGTAAATAGAGAATGGAACAACAGCTCATGGCAATAAGGCATGTCAAACATATGGAGATGTAGTGAATAGAATATGCCACAAAGATGTCAGGTCAATAGAGCAAGCCAAGTTAGGTTCAAGTAAATAGAGAATGCAACAACAGCTCATGGCAATAAGGCATTCCATACATATGGAGATGAAGTGGAATAGAATATGCCACAAAGATGTCAAGTCAATAGAGCAAGCCAAGTTAGGTTCAAGTAAATAGAGAATGCAACAACAGCTCATGGCAATAAGGCATGTCAAACATATGGAGATGAAGTGAATAGAATATGCCACAAAGATGTCAAGTCAATAGAGCAAGCCAAGTTAGGTTCAAGTGAATGGAGAATGGAACAACAGCTCATGGCAATAAGGCATTTCATACATATGGAGATGAAGTGAATAGAATATGCCACAAAGATTTCAGGTCAATAGAGAAAGCCAAGTTAGGTTCAAGTAAATAGAGAATGGAACAACATCTCATGGCAATAAGGCATTTCATACATATGGAGATGAAGTGAATAGAATATGCCACAAAGATGTCAAGTCAATAGAGCAAGCCAAGTTAGGTTCAAGTAAATAGAGAATGGAACAACAGCTCATGGCAATAAGGCATGTCGAACATATGGAGATGTAGTGAATAAAATATGCCACAAAGATGTCAGGTTAATAGAGCAAGCCAAGTTAGGTTCAAGTAAATAGAGAATGGAACAACAGCTCATGGCAATAAGGCATGTCAAACATATGGAGATGTAGTGAATAGAATATGCCACAAAGATGTCAGGTCAATAGAGCAAGCCAAGTTAGGTTCAAGTAAATAGAGAATGCAACAACAGCTCATGGCAATAAGGCATTCCATACATATGGAGATGTAGTGAATAAAATATGCCACAAAGATGTCAGGTTAATAGAGCAAGCCAAGTTAGGTTCAAGTAAATAGAGAATGCAACAACAGCTCATGGCAATAAGGCATGTCAAACATATGGAGATGTAGTGAATAAAATATGCCACAAAGATGTCAGGTTAATAGAGCAAGCCAAGTTAGGTTCAAGTAAATAGAGAATGCAACAACAGCTCATGGCAATAAGGCATGTCAAACATATGGAGATGTAGTGAATAAAATATGCCACAAAGATTTCAGGTTAATAGAGCAAGCCAAGTTAGGTTCAAGTAAATAGAGAATGGAACAACAGCTCATGGCAATAAGGCATGTCAGACACATATTGATGCAGCGGATAGAATATGCCACAAAGAGTACAAAGCAATACAAGAAACACATGACTCATGTCAATAATGCAAACGAGCAAGTGAATACTAAATTTAGGAGTCATAAAAAACTCTCAAAAAAGTGACAAAGTTCATGTCACTTTGAGCAATTCACGCTGAGAAAACATGATAAATCTGAAATTGAAAATAGTATTACAACGCCGACTCGCCTTCCATCCCACACCCCCTCCCGACTGAAGGACCCCCCCCCCCACTCTCAAAGCCTGGCAATCAATTAGATTGCAGAATTGGGTTGCTTGCCCGGGTTGCAGCTTTCAGTACCACAGCTCAGGTCATAGTACATAAACTTACATTTAGTCTAGATACGGGAGTCTATACAACTCACCTGCGTATATTTGATGACAGGCTTTCTATTTGGTTCCTCCATGTTCCTTGGTTTTCACTCGGTGGTAATATCTGACCTTAAAACTGATGCAATGTAGCTGAAGACCAGACAAATGCAATGCAATGCAATAGCTGACAGAAAACCGACCGAAAGTAAATCTTCAATTAACTAGGTCACAACGCGCCATCTATAGTTGACCTAGTATTTTTACCTCCCATTTTGAAGAACATAAGTTTACCACAGCAGCTAAATGTAACCGTTTTAAGACAGTTTTACTTATTTTTTGCCAGTATCATTGCTTTTATGATGTTTTAGCTACTTCCAATAACAGATAATTTTGATTTGGTGATACTTTAGGCGAAGTTTTATTTTTAATATGAAATTACGACATTCGCTAGATTACAGTTGCTGAGCAACATGACCTATTTCCGGCACTAGACAAGTGCTTGCTCAAAATGAAAAGAAGCATCCAGTTTGCGTTGAATTAACAACGATACCTACCCATATAGTCGATTTTACAATGGAAAATCCATAGTGTTACCAGGTATTTTACTAACTCTTTTTCTATTTTAGTTGAATTAAGTTCCATTACAATACTGTTTCCTCTCTGAAAATTTTAATTTTCTAAACATTCCAAAATTTTCATGCTTTTTTGCAATCAGTGTTTATGTCTATGTCAATAATCTGCAAAAGATATATCATTTAACACTAATAACAGTGATAGCATTTGAGTAGAATATAATTTAAAACCTTAACATTTAAAAATAGATCAATGCTTTACAACTCATTTTAAAATTGAAAGGAACCTTCCTGGTTGGCCCCTGTTCCCCCTAGGAAGTCCCTTAATGTTGAAATACCCTTGGGCAACTGTCAGGCTACCTTATTGACATCACCCCTCTTTACCAGTAGTGCAGGCTTGTTGCTGTTATGTTGTATGCCGGATATTAGAAAAGTGTGGACGAATTTATCTCGTTCCAAGACTATCTCTACGTTCTAGTCTTGCGAACGTCTTATTCTTTTGTCTGTACGATTACAACATGGGAGAATTTTCTACGCTACTTACACTTAAGATACCTATTTCAATAGATTCCTTGGTATTTTAGCATTCTTTTCGTGTAGTTGAATCCACAATTGTGTGGGTTTATCGGCAGAACGAAGAGGTTTTCGTTTTTGATAGCAATATTTGCGTGTAATATTTAACTTATTTCAACCGTCAAATTCCTCCATTCAGTTCCCGGCATGCACCAGTTCCCTGGGGAATTCCCCTTCCGACATTTTGAAAATTGCTGATATATTTCCGATGTAAAAACTAAAATCTCTTCGTTCTGCCGATAAACCCATACAATTGGCGATCTAACAACATAAAAAGAATTCTAAAATACTCTGGAATGTATCGAGGTAGGTCATTTAATAGTGCAATGCGTAGTTCATTCTCCGACATTGTAGAAAGACAGGCTTACCAATGATACCGGCGTACGACCACAATCTAAAGGGGTCGTAGGATGCGATAATGGACGAATATATATCAGAATCTAGATTTGAGACAAATTTATTTCCAAAAAGCAAGGCAAAAATTGACCAAAATTCGGGGGAGGGGGTACCGGTTGGACTGATCTACCCCCTAAAAGTCAAAGGGGTTGTACCAACCATATCACGCTATACAGAGTGGTAGAGGGAATTTATTGACAAAAATTTTTATTGAGTTGGTAACTATTAAGATGACTTTCACAGGAAGAAGAATGATCTTGCATATGCGTGTCAACCAGAAGTCGAATCTCTTAGCACAGAGGCGCATGCCCATTAGCGGGATCATTCTACAATTTCCACAATTTCTTTAATTTGAGTCAAAGACCTTTAACATGGACTGGGAATATCAAGATATTCAAAGCCGTCTTTCTAGAGACGGGTTTGTGCAAATTTTAGTAAACACAGACTTGCCTATAGAAAGTTTGAGGGAGCCATCAATTTTCGATTTTGATATTTTCACCTTCCGGGGCAGTATTGGCTGTACTTTCAACCTCAAGTTTGGCTAACATGCCATCTTCGGCCTTAGCTTTCCTAGACTTGGGCATAAGCAATTTTATTTGCCTGTGCCAAATAGCCTAGAGACTTTACATTGAATTGTATGCACGGCTGACTGAACTAGTCCAGGGCTAGTCTTAGTACTACTTTTGTGAACCTAGGATGAAAAAGCGAAACAGGATTTAGGTTGAAGTTTGTTTAAATTTGGGGTTATTTAGAACTGGGATTAGTTTTTATTTCTGGAAAAAATGAAAAAAAGTTAAGGTACAGCTGGAAAGTAACATTTTGGTAAAAAATTGCTATACCTGCACATGTTATTTTCTGGTACAAAATAAAGTATGAAGGCATGTATCAATTTCCTTGCTTTTTTCAGGAAAGTATCATTACATTGTCTTCTTTTAGAATATCTGGTAGGCGTTCAATGGGAACTCCAGGAAATTCTGATATTTCACACTTTGTGTTTTTCCAAATTTTCTTTCAAAGTTTCCAGACAACACAGGAGCTACCATTGACCTGTTTCCAGGTTTACTAAAAGTAGACAGTGTAATGATACTTTCCTGAAAAAAGCAAGGAAATACACACATGCCTTCATACTTAATTATGTACCAGAAAATAACATGTGCAGGTATAGCAATTTTTTACCAAAATGTTACTCTCCAGCTGAACCTTAAATTACTGATATTGGGGATTAGACAAAAGCAATCTCATTTTAAAATGAACCTATTCTGTATTCTGCAATCTGTATTTCAGTAATTGTGATGTCATAAAGGATTAGAGAACAACATTCACCATGACAACTCAGACTCCGACTACACGCACATTCCCAAGGCTTAAAACAGCAAAAAGGGATGAAAGTTCAGATACCATTAAGTCTTACAAAAGCGGGGCTAGTTTTAAAGGGACATTGAAAGAACATAAAAAGATTGGACAAGGAGTATTTGTATGGCCAAATGGTGCTAGATACGAAGGCCAATTTGAAGATAACATTAGGACGGGTCAAGGTGGGTGAATATCTTTGATAGTCATTTAGATTTATAGCTTTTGCAGAAAAAATAAAGATATTGTGAACCAAAGTGAGGAATACATTATGCTCACAAAGAAAAAATAAAGCTGTTAATAATATTACAGAGGTGTAGCCAGGGTCTGAAAATATGAGACAAATTTTATAAGATATTTAAAGCAACTTTAACACGAAAGGGAGCAAATTGCTAGTATTGTGTACATTATTTTCACTTTTTCAGTGATGAAACCTCTGATTATTATTATATTTTTTCCTAAAATGATGGTGACTAGTGAGAGAGTTGTCTTAGGGCTGTTGATACAGTTGTCTAACCCTACTATCACACCAAACTAGTTCTCACTGCGTTCTCGAAAACGGGCTTCAACTGTATACGAACGGACTGGACCTACTAAGAACCGTTTGGGATCTATTTACAAACTTCATCGAACGTACTCGAACGGGTAGGTCCTCTAGAACTTAGACAATGCTCAAAATGTTCTCGTGGTCGTCACGTTCTACAATTAGAACGAGTGACAACGTACTAACGACGAGCTGGACGTACTACGAACGGAACCGTCGTATTTCAATCCTACTAGGGACGTTTTAACAACGAGTTGAACTGTCTGTGGACGTGTTGAGAACGAGGTAGAACTAATTGCAAACGGGTTTAAACTGATTAAGAACGTATTTAAGACTGCTTATGAACGAGTTAGCAAGAATATAGCTATCACACCAAACAAGTTGCCACTGCGTTCTTCAAAACTGGTTTTAAACTGTGTGCGAACGGAATGAACGTAGCTGCAACTTTCTAAGGTCTATTTACGAACTTTATGAACGTTCTCAGACGGGAATGTGATTTTAGAATTTTGAATCGATTCAAAATTCGATGACGACCATACCATTCTGTAATCAGGTCATGTTGACCTTCTAGACTTAGGGACGCGTTCTACGACGTTGCACTCCGACGTGGTGCGACCTGAACGAACTGCGAAGGAGATGGACGTATTGAAGACTGTTTAAGAACGAAGAAGCTAATTATTTCAGACATATTTCCCGACCACAGCCAGATTGAGCCCGTTTGACGACGTTTTCGTAGGACTGGCAAGAACGGGTAAGAACTAGTTTGGTGTGATAGGGGGGTTAGTGACTGGTGAGGCAATTTTCTTGGTAAATGATGAGGCAGTTGTCTTGGTGACTAGTGAGTCAGTTGTTTTGGTGACTGGTGAGGCAGTTGTCTTGTTGACTGGTGAGGCAGTTGTTTTGATGACTAGTGAGGCAAATGTCTTGGTGACTGGTGAGGCAGTTACCTTGGGGACTGGTGAGGCGGTTGTCTTGGTGACTGGTAAGGCAGTTGTCTTGGTGACTGGTGAGGCAGTTGTCCTGGTGACTGGTGAGGCAGTTGTCTTGGTGACTGGTTAGGAAGTTGTCTTGGTGACAGGTTAGGCAGTTGTCTTGGTGGCTGGTGAGGCAGTTATCTTGGTGAATGTTGAGGCAGTTGTCTTGGTCACTGGTGAGGCAGTTGTCTTGATGACTGTTGAGGCAGTTGTCTTGGTGACTGGTGGGACAGTTTTCTTGTTGACTGGTGAGGCAGTTCTCTTGTTGACTGGTGAGGCAGTTGTCTTGTTGACTAGTGAGGTAGTTGTCTTGGTGACTTGGGAGGCAGTTGCTTTGGTGACTGGTGAGGCAGTTGTCTTGGTAACTGGTGAGGCAGTTGTCTTGGTGACTGGTGAGCCAGCTTTCTTGGTGACTGGTAAGGCAGTTGTCTTGGTAACTGGTGATACAGTTGTCTTGGTGACTGCTGAGGCAGTTGTCTTGGTGACTGCTGAGGCAGTTGTCTTGGTGACTGTTGAGGCAGTTTTCTTGTTGACTGGTGAGGCAGTTGTCTTGTTGAGTGGTGAGGCAGTTGTCTTGTTGACTTGGGAGGCAGTTGCTTTGGTAACCTGTGAGGCAGTTGTTTTGTTGACTAGTGAGGCAGTTGTCTTGGTGACTGGTGAGGTAGTTGTCTTGGTGACTTGGGAGGCAGTTGCTTTGGTAACTGGTGAGGCAGTTGTCTTGGTGACTGCTGAGGTAGTTGTCTTGGTGACTGGTGAGGCAGTTGTCTTGGTGACTGGTGAGGAAGTTGTCTTAGTGACTAGTGAGGCAGATGTTTTGATGAATTGTGAGGCAGTTGTCTTTGTGACTGGTGAGGTAGTTGTCTTGGTGACTGGCGAGGCAGTTGTTTTGGTGACTGGTGAGGCAGTTGTCTTGTTGACTGGTGAGGCAGTTGTTTTGATGACTAGTGAGGCAAATGTCTTGGTGACTGGTGAGGCAGTTACCTTGGGGACTGGTGAGGCGGTTGTCTTGGTGACTGGTAAGGCAGTTGTCTTGGTGACTGGTGAGGCAGTTGTCCTGGTGACTGGTGAGGCAGTTGTCTTGGTGACTGGTTAGGAAGTTGTCTTGGTGACAGGTTAGGCAGTTGTCTTGGTGGCTGGTGAGGCAGTTATCTTGGTGAATGTTGAGGCAGTTGTCTTGGTCACTGGTGAGGCAGTTGTCTTGATGACTGTTGAGGCAGTTGTCTTGGTGACTGGTGGGACAGTTTTCTTGTTGACTGGTGAGGCAGTTCTCTTGTTGACTGGTGAGGCAGTTGTCTTGTTGACTAGTGAGGTAGTTGTCTTGGTGACTTGGGAGGCAGTTGCTTTGGTGACTGGTGAGGCAGTTGTCTTGGTAACTGGTGAGGCAGTTGTCTTGGTGACTGGTGAGCCAGCTTTCCTGGTGACTGGTAAGGCAGTTGTCTTGGTAACTGGTGATACAGTTGTCTTGGTGACTGCTGAGGCAGTTGTCTTGGTGACTGCTGAGGCAGTTGTCTTGGTGACTGTTGAGGCAGTTTTCTTGTTGACTGGTGAGGCAGTTGTCTTGTTGAGTGGTGAGGCAGTTGTCTTGTTGACTTGGGAGGCAGTTGCTTTGGTAACCTGTGAGGCAGTTGTTTTGTTGACTAGTGAGGCAGTTGTCTTGGTGACTGGTGAGGTAGTTGTCTTGGTGACTTGGGAGGCAGTTGCTTTGGTAACTGGTGAGGCAGTTGTCTTGGTGACTGCTGAGGTAGTTGTCTTGGTGACTGGTGAGGCAGTTGTCTTGGTGACTGGTGAGGTAGTTGTCTTAGTGACTAGTGAGGCAGATGTTTTGATGAATTGTGAGGCAGTTGTCTTTGTGACTGGTGAGGTAGTTGTCTTGGTGACTGGTGAGGCAGTTGTTTTGGTGACTGTCGAGGTAGTCGTCTTGGTGACTAGTGAGGCAGTTGTCTTGGTGACAGGTGAGATAGTTGTCTTGATGACTGGTGAGGCAGTTTTCTTGGTGACTGGTGAAATAGTTGTCTTGATGACTGGTGCAGCAGTTATCTTGTTGATTGGTGAGGCAGTTTTGTTGGGTACTTGTAAGGCGGTTGCCTTGGTGACGTGTAAGGCAGATGTCTTGGTGACTGGTAAGGAAGTTGTCTTGGTTGCTGGTAAGGCAGTTGTTTTGGTGACTGTTGAGGCAGTTGTCTTGGTGACTGGTGAGGCGGTTGTCTTGGTGACTGGTAAGGCAGTTGTCTTGGTGACTGGTGAGGCAGTTGTCCTGGTGACTGGTGAGGCAATTTTCTTGGTAAATGATGAGGCAGTTGTCTTGGTGACTGGTGAGGCAGCTTTCTTGGTGACTGTTAAGGCAGTTGTTTTGGTGACTGGTTAGGCAGTTGTCTTGACTGGTGAGGCAGTTATCTTGGTGACTGTTGAGGCAGTTGTCTTGGTGACTGTTGAGGCAGTTGTCTTGGTGACTGGTGCAGCAGTTGTTTTGTTGACTAGTGAGGCAGTTGTCTTGGTGACTGGTGAGGCAGTTGCTTTGGTGACTGGTGAGGCAGTTGCTTTGGTGACTGGTGAGGCAGTTGCTTTGGTGACTGGTGAGGCAGTTGTCTTGATGACTGTTGAGGCAGTTGCTTTGGTAACTGCTGAGGCAGTTGTCTTGGTGACTGGTGAGCCAGCTTTCTTGGTGACTGGTAAGGCAGTTGTCTTGGTAACTGGTGAGGCAGTTGTCTTACTGACTGGTGAGGCAAATGTTTTGATGAATTGTGAGGCAGTTGTTTTGGTGACTGGTGAGGCAGTTGTTTTGGTGACTGTTAAGGCAGTTGTTTTGGTGACTGGTTAGGCAGTTGTCTTGACTGGTGAGGCAGTTCTCCCCGTGACTGGTGAAGCAGTTGTCTTGTTGACTGTTTAGGCAGTTGTCTTGGTGACTGGTGCAGCAGTTGTTTCGTCCTTCTTTATGTAAGCCTGGCTTGGCACTTGAATTTGAGATTTTTTATTTTGAAAAGAGATTTAAATATCCAAAATAAAACTAATAGACAAGCCATTTTTGCTCTGTAGTGACCAATATCAAATTGTAAACACTAAAAGAACATATAGGGGTATTTTATATATATGCACCCCCTCAAACTCATCTTTTATATGTTTTAGGCTGTCAGTTATGGGAAGATGGGGGAAAATATGAGGGAATGTTTTTAGAAGATATGAGACATGGAGAAGGTTGTGCCACATGGACAAATGGAGAGGTAAGCTATGTTTAAAATCAAGCTAGGTTTATATCAACAGGTCTTTTTCACAAGACTTTTTGAGTCCTCTAGAGACCACCTGAGAAGACCGAAAAGTGCCAAGCATGAAAGCCCAAATATGTCCTCCTGGGACCTGTTGAGCTTGATGGAGTCCTGTTTAGTCCAATGGAGTCCTATCTAGTCCAGTGGAGTTTAAATCTAGTCCAATGGAGTCCTATCTAGTCCAATGGAGTCCTATCTAGTCCAGTGGAGTCCTATCTAGTCCAATGGAGTCCTATCTAGTCCAGTGGAGTCCTATCTAGTCCAATGGAGTCCTATCTAGTCCAATGGAGTCCTATCTAGTCCAATGGAGTCCTATCTAGTCCAATGGAGTCCTATCTAGTCCAATGGAGTCCTATCTAGTCCAATGTAGTCCTATCTAGTCCAGTGGAGTCCTATCTAGTCCAATGGAGTCCTATCTAGTCCAGTGGAGTCCTATCTAGTCCAATGGAGTCCTTCTGATCAGGGGAGTGCTCTAGGTTCCTGTGACATCATGCATGAAACCCTCTGTTGTCATGGCCATCACTTGATCAGATTTTATGAAATAACTCTGATAAAGATTAATGAAAGAATGGAACTGCTCATTCCACAAAAAGTCAAGCCGTCGTTTTAGCCTGTAGCGGACTACATCAGACTTCATGGAACTGCTCATTCCACAAAAAGTCAAGCTGTCGTTTTAGCTTGTAGCGGACTACATCAGACTTCATGGAACTCATAGGAAATCAGAAATTCATTGAATTGATAAAATTCCTGTCAAGAGAAGCAAAAGTCCAATCTAAAAAGTGACAGGGAAAGACTGGTGGTCTTCTCCCATTCGAATATAGGGCATCACAAAAACCTGTCCTATATTTGCACTACTTTTTAGCTATTTTTGAATGGAGAAGTCTGTTTCAATATTTTTGTCATTAAATTGGCATTCATATTTCCCTGTTTTCCAAAATAAACTCATTCTCATTCAGCTTATTTAGGAGCTGATATCTTTGCTGTAGGAAAAACCTGCCAAATGAAAATATCACATTCCATTGAAATAATATTAGTTCTTCATTGAATGAAAACATGCAAGGAACTGATAGGCATTCACTGTTTTATTCCCTAACAATTCACCTTCTTGAATTATTCAGACATCTGCTATTAATCACTGTTCTCAAGAGGAGGGAAAGCCCCAGAGTTTAAAGATGACATACATAATTACCTCTCTTGCTTTAACCACCTTTGTTTGTTCGAATTTTCATAGGCTAGTTATCAAATACTCAATTCGATGGGATGTTTTAATTGATATAGGCATATTCCGTACACCTTTCTTTATCTTTGTGTGAAATGAGAAGCTATGATATTGGTTAACACGCCAGAAATGAACATAATATTATTCGAAGCGTATTTCGAAAATTTTGAAACCGCCATTGATGACGTCATTTGTTTGTCGACTTTTGACCAATCAGCGACGATGTCATCTCAATACAGATTTACATTGTAAGCGTATGTCATCTTTGAACCCTGGTGTTTCTCCCCCTCTGACTGTTCTCAAAATGAAATATATAGACAGTCATTTTAATTTCAGGATTTGAATGAACTGTCTAGTTTTTTGTGTATTTATTACAGATCAGTGTGTTATCTTTATTATGTCTGTTCATTTGTTCCTTCCTGAATTCACTCTTTTTATTCTATTTCTAGCTTCAAAGTATTAATATATTTTCGAGATCTTTAATAATTCATAGCCTCTGTTGGTATATATATTAATAGCATTATTAGCAATTTATAGGATTCTGTGTTTCTTGTCGTGATCACTTTATTCCATTTCTCTCTTTGGATTTTCTGCATCTTTTATAACTTATGAAAAACCATCCATTTCACAGAACTTTAAGGTTCGATTTAAAAATATATCTAGAGCTAAATTACACTAAATCGCAAAAAGTTGGGAGAACCTGTAAATTGCATCATCATTAGACTTTACCGCAAATCTTCTTTTCTGTACAAATATTAGAACTTAAACAAAAATTATTAACATAATTAGTTATTTTATCGGTTTTGACAAAGTTGGTGTATTTTGAAGATAGAGCACTATTGTTACTATTTTGAGAAAATAAATAGAAAATGAATACCAAAAGGGAACATTGTTGTAGTCAATAATCTATTTTGTACAAGTTTTGATGAAATTATAAAATATTAATGACAAAAGGATTGATTTGATTGATATAGTATTTAATGAATGTTGTATAACAAATACTTGCATTGCATAAAACACAGTGTAGTAAAGTCAAATTAATTATTTATTTTCTCTTAGCATCCTGTAAATGAAATACCATATTTTGAAAACAGTTTTATTGAAAAAAGCCAGGCATGGTTTGAAGTACTGATATATAAATGAATTTGTTTTTTCTATTGCAGAGTTACTCGGGAATGTTCTACAAAGATCGTAGACATGGACTGGGGACATACAATTGGCCCGATGGCTCTAGTTTCAATGGTACCTTCTACATGGACAAGAAAGAAGGATACGGCACTTTCTACTTTGCAAATGGAGATAAGTTTGAGGTATGTAAAAAATGTTGATTTTCTGAATGGCTCAATATTGTTTTTATTTAAGTATTATTTTTATTTATGTAATTTTTATCTTTATTTATGTATTTATTTTCATTTACCAGAATCTTAGTTATACAGCTGAAGAACACACAAAGAAACATGGATGAATAAAATAATAATTAACGATGAGGAATAATTTTGAAAACCTTTGAAAATCAATTCCTGGCTACTGGGAATCTGTCTTTTCGATTACAATTACACAGATCTTACTGAATCGTACTGTATATTAATGTGAATATAACGCATACTTTCAGGGCTTGTACAAGAGTGACAAGTGCGAAGGAAGAGTGATGACATATACAACAGATTTAATTAATATGAATATATTGCATACTTTCAGGGCTTGTACAAGAGTGACAAGCGTGAAGGAGGAGTGATGACATATACTACAGATTGAATTAATGTGAAGATACATGTATTGCATACTTTCAGGGCTTGTACAAGAGTGACAAGCGTGAAGGAGGAGTGATGACATATACTACAGATTGAATTAATGTGAAGATACATGTATTGCATACTTTCAGGGCTTGTACAAGAGTGATGAGCGTGAAGTCGGAGTGATGACATATACTGCAGATTGAATTAATGTGAATATATTGCATACTTTCAGGGCTTGTACAAGAGTGACAAGCGTGAAGGAGGAGTGATGACATATACTACAGATTGAATTAATGTGAAGATACATGTATTGCATACTTTCAGGGCTTGTACAAGAGTGATGAGCGTGAAGTCGGAGTGATGACATATACTGCAGATTGAATTAATGTGAATATATTGCATACTTTCAGGGCTTGTACAAGAGTGATGAGCGTGAAGGAAGAGTGATGACATATACTACAGATTGAATTAATGTGAGTATACTGCATACTTTCAGGGCTTGTACAAGAGTGATGAGCGTGAAGTCGGAGTGATGACATATACTGCAGATTGAATTAATGTGAATATATTGCATACTTTCAGGGCTTGTACAAGAGTGATGAGCGTGAAGTCGGAGTGATGACATATACTACAGATTGAATTAATGTGAAGATATTGCATACTTTCAGGGCTTGTACAAGAGTGACAAGCTTGAAGGAGGAGTGATGACATATACTACAAATTGAATTAATGTGAATATAATGCATACTTTCAGGGCTTGTACAAGAGTGACAAGCGTGAAGGAGGAGTGATGAAATATACTACAGATTTAATTAATATGAATATATTGCATACTTTCAGGGCTTGTACAAGAGTGATGAGCGTGAGGGTCCCGGAGTGATGACATATACTACAAACAAGCAGGATGTCGGTTTATGGCACCGAGAAAACCTTGTGAGATTATGTCTTGAATTAGATGGCGCTTTTACCATGAAAGAACATGAAGAATTTGAATATAACGAGGACGATCATAAAAAGTTCATCAATATTGAAGAAGTGAATAATCGTGAGGATGTTATTAATGCCATTTTGAATCCCCCATCGCCATTTAATTATTACCCAGAGTCTAACATTAAAAAAGATCTTAAGCTTCTCTTTAACGATTCTGTAGATGTTAAAAGCATGGCTGTTGACATAAAATCATTTGATGAAGAATTTTTCAAAAATCGAGAACCATTGAAAAATAATGCTGAAATAAAAGCAATAAACAATACCCCATCTATGATTGAAATGCAGAAACATATTTTACTACATTCATATAATGAAGAAAATATAAAAATCAAAGTCCCAAAAATTATTGATGGAGAAAGAACTGGGTTTAAGAAACCTGGACAGAAAGAGTTAGACTCTCAGAGATTTATAAAGGCTGCTGCAGATGGGGATCTAGAAACAGTATCTGCGTTAGTAGACAGTGGAGCAGTATATGTGGATGTTGCAGATAGCAGTGGATACACCGCATTGGTTGCTGCTGCAACAAATTGGCATAAAGATGTTATTAACAAACTCTTAGATAACGGAGCAAATGTAAACAAATTAACCAATGAGGGAGTTTCTGCACTCGCTGCCTGCCATGTCTACTTTTACCCAATTGAAGTTTTCAAATATAATATTGCTGAGAGATACATGGAGAAACCCCCTGAGCTAGCAGAAACCCAAAGTGAGGCTACAGGAGAGGATTCCCTTGAACGAAAGGGGATACTACAAACCGCAAAGGAGGATATAAAAGACCCACAAATATTTGACACCAACCAGAACAATAATTTAGAGTCAAGTAAAATCAGTCAGATAAAACCAAACACTGACAATAAATCCAAAACTTTGCCACCAAGCAACAAAATTGTGACAATTAACCCTGATGCAACAAAAGAATATAGTTTTGAAAATCTTGGAAAACTAAAAAGAAGAGAAAGAAATGGTATCAGTTATGATGACGGTATTCTTGCTAGTGATGATGAAACAAAACAAGATGATCTCACAACAGAATTAGGAGATTTTGAATCAAACACAAGTGTCCAAAATTATGATATTGATGTAAAAGATGATTTAGTTGAGAGATGTGCGACTCAGCTGAGCACGAATGAAATGGTGACATCCTCTGGTCGGGTCTCCAGTCATTCTTTGGATACACTAGGCACTGCACGTAGGAAGGCTGTGGAGAAATCACAGTAAGTGAAATGAAACATGAAGGAAATAGTTCAAAATGTGAAGCTGAAAAATGGTTTATTGTTGTGTGTGTTGTACAGATCTGCACGTTTACATGAATTCTGTAGAGTATAACCAATATATTCATCTGTGATTCCATTCAGGTAATTTATTTCTGAACCACTGTTTTAGCTATTAATATATCCTTCTAATTACGTTGCTTCAACTTATCATGCCTCAATAATCTCTGAGTTATCAAATATGTTTTGATTTCTTGACCTATTTCCAATTTTAAATAATGGCAGATATTCATGTAAATGGTTCATATTTTTAGGCACAGACTGATGGAGTCAGTCATACGGCTTCTGCTTAAAAGGGGTGCCTGCCCAAATGCCAGTAGAGTCCCCATGCCAGTACTATTTTTTGCAATCAAAGCTGCAGATGTTGACGCAGTGAAGGAACTACTTCTTAGGGGGGCTGATACATCTGCAACACTCTCTAAAGAGGTCAGGAATTTTAAGCAATCAACTATTTATTTTATGTTCTATATTTGATATGATTTTTATTGCATATTTTTCACATTTTACATATGTTCAATATTTCACATATTTTGTCATGTGTTTCACATTTCAGAAAGGAGGTTTGGCTGCACTTCACATTGCAGTTGCTATCCCAGGAGAGGAAGGAGTGAAAATTACAGAGTTGCTGCTGAATGCACTTGCCCACCCAGATGTCAGGGCTGGCCTGGATGATTCCTTCCTCAACAAACACCTAGTAAGTTTCACATTTTATGTTTCACCTTTTCACATACACTTGCCCACCCAGATGTCAGGGCTGGCCTGGATGATTCCTTCCTCAACAAACACCTAGTAAGTTTCAAATATTGTGTTTCACATTCTTGATGAATTGTCACATTTTCTTATATTGTTTTAGTTCACAATGTCACATTGTTTAGACACATTATTTTTACATCTTTTGGAGGTTTCACATATTATGTTTAAAAAATATGTCATTTTATGTCACATTTCAGATGTTAAATTACATTTTCATTTAGATTATATTGGTAAGGTTGATGCATATGAGAGTTTCACATATTTTCACATATTTTGCATCACATATTCACATATCTTTCACATTTTAGATGGAAGAATGGAGTAAAGACATCATAGGGGAGAATAGTGCTGCTATATTGGGAGGCAGAACTCCTCTTCACATAGCAGCTGCCAGGGATGACAATTACAAGGTAAATAAACATGGCTGTCCTACCTTCCAAAAGTGGGCATTAAATGATACAATCAAATTACATTTGATTTAACAAGGACATTATAGTAAAGAATGAATAAATGTATTTACAAAACATATTTTAAATATAAAAGTAACTCATAGCTCTTAACAGGATTCTTGTAAAGATTTTTGTAAGTACAGGATTACACAAAAAATGCCACCCACAATATTTGGAATAACTTTCTCAATAAGGAAGAATCTTCATGATTTTTTGCTTTGACACAAATTCACTCAAAAATGTAAATTAGAAAATCTGTCTTTTCTAAAATTAATCAATAAACATTCAGTTCATCAAATTTGACAAAATTATTTAGGAAATGGGTAGATATGACATATTGAATAATATATGTAAAAGGAATCCGAAAATGACTCCAATAATGGCTTAAAGACAGAAATCCCAATTTAAGAAAATTGTATTTTTGAACATTTTTAAAAGATTTCACCGAAAACATAGCTGGACACAAAACGTGATATCTCTAAATCTCAAGGTCGTTTATGCTATACAAGTACGCTAATCTTTCTTCCATTGAACACTTCTTCACAAAAAGGGATTTTTTCATTATTGAGATATTGAGATTGTGATTCCAGATATAGTGGGTTGCATTTATTGGGTCATCCTGTACTTTTATGATTTTTTAATCACAAATTTAGGTATTTGTTTTGGGTAAATGCGTCTACTTGGTTTTAAAAACACATGGTCAAGTAAAATCATTGATATTCTTAAAAAATGTGATTCATTTTCATATTGGCAAACTCAAAAAATCGACGATGACTCTATTTTCGTTCATCAAGGATTAAATCAGAATTATAAAACCCAATGTTTTGGAAGATGGAGAACATTTTCTTATGAATTGTTGAAAAAATGCAGAAGAAAGAAAACTTTTGTTTGATACAATTAGGCAATTTAATTGTGTAGGCTTGTCTGATGTTATATTTAAACAACTCATGTCTCATAAGAATTCATATGTAGTATCACATTTAGCAAAATTAATTTTATCACTTATTCAAAACGTTGGATAAATATTGTGTGATATGATACATAACACTGATATTTTTACATTTTCTTATGCTGTATTTTAAACTTGACTTATGACTTATATTTTTGCATTTGTCATGCTGTATATTTTTTATATCTTTGTAGTTTTGTAGTTAGTTTAGTTTAAGTTATTTTTGTATGTTGTATGTCTGTACTAACTAATATGATGACATCAAAGAGTCAATAAAAGATATATGTATATATTTATTGTTTTCCATGTTTCAAATTTCAAAAATATTCCAGCATGCTTGCAAGATTGTTCACCTCCTGTTGGACCATAATGCTGACCCTAACCTCCTGTGCAATGGACATTCTCCACTCTCATTGGCTATCACCAGTGGCAATGACATGGTATGCACTTCCATAGGACATTTTTAATTCATACAAGATTTAAATGAATTCTTACCACAGACAGAATAGAATTGCTTGAGATGAGTGAGACAATATTCTGTATTTTGCCATTTAAATTACACAATATATCAAAAACCTTGTAAGATGTAAGAAAATAAGTTTCAATCTACATAGGAATTTCAAAATTTTCACTTATTGTATAGTTTAAGCATTTGACTAAGATCACTTCTATTATTTAAGGTGATTGATGAGCTATTGGCATGGAATGCCAATCCGAGTCTACCACTAACACATGGTGTTGGAAGCGCCCTCTGTGTGGCAACCTCTACTGAGCACGAACATAGACGAACTCCTCAGGGGAGAATACAACTGGTAAGAAAACTAACATGAGCTTTGTTCACTTTTTATATGTAATGTGTCACCTGCCTGTAGTGTATTATATGTGTGTCATCCACTTTTGTGTGTCATTTGTCTGTTTGTGTGTCATCTGCCTAGATTTGTGTGTGTCATCTACCCTCAATGTGTCATCTTTCTATATATGTGTAATCTGATGAGATTGCTTGGAATTATTCTCAGTGATTGTAATTAACATAGAGAATGGGTAGGTCAGTTTGAGCAAGGTCTTGTTGAATGGACATCAGTTTTGATGGTAATTAACATAGAGAATGGGTAGGTCAGTTTGAGCAAGGTCTTGTTGAATGGACATCAGTTTTGATGGTAATTAACATAGAGAATGGGTAGGTCAGTTTGAGCAAGGTCTTGTTGAATGCACATCAGTTTTGATGGTAATTTACATAGAGAATGGGTAGGTCAGTTTGAGCAAGGTCTTGTTGAATGGACATCAGTTTTGATGGTAATTAGCATAGAGAATGGGTAGGTCAGTTTGAGCAAGGTCTTGTTGAATGGACATCAGTTTTGATGGTAATTAATATAGAGAATGGGTAGGTCAGTTTGAGCAAGGTCTTGTTGAATGCACATCAGTTTTGATGGTAATTTACATAGAGAATGGGTAGGTCAGTTTGAGCAAGGTCTTGTTGAATGGACATCAGTTTTGATGGTAATTAACATAGAGAATGGGTAGGTCAGTTTGAGCAAGGTCTTGTTGAATGGACATCAGTTTTGATGGTAATTTACATAGAGAATGGGTAGGTCAGTTTGAGCAAGGTCTTGTTGAATGCACATCAGTTTTGATGGTAATTTACATAGAGAATGGGTAGGTCAGTTTGAGCAAGGTCTTGTTGAATGCACATCAGTTTTGATGGTAATTTACATAGAGAATGGGTAGGTCAGTTTGAGCAAGGTCTTGTTGAATGCACATCAGTTTTGATGGTAATTAGCATAGAGAATGGGTAGGTCAGTTTGAGCAAGGTCTTGTTGAATGCACATCAGTTTTGATGGTAATTTACATAGAGAATGGGTAGGTCAGTTTGAGCAAGGTCTTGTTGAATGCACATCAGTTTTGATGGTAATTAGCATAGAGAATGGGTAGGTCAGTTTGAGCAAGGTCTTGTTGAATGGACATCAGTTTTGATGGTAATTAACATAGAGAATGGGTAGGTCAGTTTGAGCAAGGTCTTGTTGAATGGACATCAGTTTTGATGGTAATTTACATAGAGAATGGGTGGGTCAGTTTGAGCAAGGTCTTGTTGAATGGACATCAGTTTTGATGGTAATTAATATAGAGAATGGGTGGGTCACTTTGAGCAAGGTCTTGGTGAATGCAGATCAATTTTAATATTTAACATTACTGTGTATTGATTTCAGGTTGACAAACTGGTGAAAGCTGGAGCAAATATCCTTGCGCCAGTACAAATAGGTCCTAAAAGGCTGTCAGGTACAGCTGTAGATTATGCGTATCATCTGTTTAACTTGGTGAGTACTAAAAGGCTGTCAGGTACAGCTGTAGATTATGCGTATCATCTGTTTAACTTGGTGAGTACTAAAAGGCTGTCAGGTACAGCTGTAGATTATGCGTATCATCTGTTTAACTTGGTGAGTCCTAAAAGGCTGTCAGGTACAGCTGTAGATTATGCGTATCATCTGTTTAACTTGGTGAGTACTAAAAGGCTGTCAGGTACAGCTGTAGATTATGCGTATCATCTGTTTAACTTGGTGAGTACTAAAAGGCTGTCAGGTACAGCTGTAGATTATGCGTATCATCTGTTTAACTTGGTGAGTACTAAAAGGCTGTCAGGTACAGCTGTAGATTATGCGTATCATCTGTTTAACTTGGTGAGTACTAAAAGGCTGTCAGGTACAGCTGTAGATTATGCGTATCATCTGTTTAACTTGGTGAGTACTAAAAGGCTGTCAGGTACAGCTGTAGATTATGCGTATCATCTGTTTAACTTGGTGAGTCCTAAAAGGCTGTCAGGTACAGCTGTAGATTATGCGTATCATCTGTTTAACTTGGTGAGTACTAAAAGGCTGTCAGGTACAGCCATAGATCATGTGTTTCATCTGTTTTATGATATTTTCATTCCAAATTGTATAAAGTCAAATCTTCAAGGAAAATGTGAAATTACTAGAAGTATAGTATGAGGAGACAGATACCTCAATTGATTACTATGTAACTTGATGTGTCTATATACATGTAGCACTTGAAGCTACCCTTTATGTTGTTTAAATCATCAATTTGAAATTTTAGGATCGAAGAATCGCTCATATGCCATATCATGCACTGACATATGCCGAGAGGGACACATACAATGCCCGGCGCGCCCTATTGGATCATGTTGGAACTATTATGCGTGGAGCTGCAATTGAGAAAGAACGAGACAGACTGGAAGATGAGATGAGACATGGACAAAGAAGTAATAAAGATTTAAATACTTTAATTTTGTACCCTCCCTGAATAAGTTGATCACTAATTCTGATTTTTGCCAATTAAAATCCTGCTTATGTTTATCACATTATCAGTACTAGTGGTATTTTGATATTTCTCCTCAAAGGTCCACATATAGAAAGGTGTAGGAAGCAATGTTGGTATTTTAAGTGAATAGTTTCAGACTTCCCTACATGTATATTGTTTTGCTGCTTCTGATGTTGCCCTTTGTTCACCACATTTTTTTCAGGTGCTAGTCCAAGTGAGAATTTTGTGTTTGTTGGAGCAGGAGCTCCGCTGCCACCAGGTGTCAGGTCAAGCAAACTGAAAAATGGAACTGCTGGGGAAAGTCACGTCTCATTCAGCGCAGTTGCGCATGACTCTAGAGGAAGACAGAGGGCTGTACAAGAAAATGCAGAATTCATCGGAAATAGGTAAGTTGAATTTTGGTAGAAATTTGGATATGTTTCGTGAAATGTAAATGTAGGTGTAAAATGACATTTGTTTTGTATTAATTGTTCATTTTGAGTTTTTGTTATTCAAAGTAGGGGCCATGTACGGTATCTATACAAACAAATACATGTATTCATTTTTACACCAGTTGCGCATAGAACTGCAAGAAAACTTCATGTTTCCATAAGGTAGCATACAGTAAATGAATTATTCAACTTGGACTTATTCTCTGAAATGTAAATGCCGTCTGCACGAATAACTGCATTATGGGTAATAAACATGGTGCAGTATATTTTCTTTAGTGAAGGTGTGATAACAGTTGATGTACGGAAAGTTCCAAAAGTGAGAACATATATACAACAGAGACAGAGAAAAAATGCAAGGTTCGGGCTGAATGCTGTGAAGATATTTCATTGACTTTTTATTTTAACCATTATTATTTTTGTTTAACATGAACTTTTAATCATAATCAAGATTTTAGACATTATTTTCACCAAAATACATGTTTTTGTCACACTTGCTTTTTATCTAATGGCTAATATTTGTCAACAAAACCCCTTAATAGTGTATTTTCCCATTTTATTGATTTTAGCTGTTTTAATATGAGTGAGTATAGCATTGCATGTGAGTATTCAATGCATGTTAAAACACATTGGATGCAAACTTAACAGTGAAATAACAGTTTATTCTACCATAACTAAACTCACTTTGAACTTTTCCACATGTTCACAAGATGTAATGCAATGGTTCTCTTATATTCACCCTTATGTCAAAATGTTTACAGTTGTTTTAATTATGGATGTGTATTCTGAGACCCTCTTAACATGGAATGCATTTATAATATATCTATAATACTGAGTTTTACAACCTATTTCTTGGAGAGACAGATTCATCCTACCAGCATGGAATTATGTTCTACTCATATGAACTTTACAGGGTGACACAGAAATGTGATCCTTTACAGGATGACAACTGATCCTCTCAGGGTGACACAGAAATGTGATTCTCTCAGGGTGACACAAATATGTGATACTCTCAGGGTGACACAACATTTTATCCTCTCAGGGTCACACAAAAATGTTATCTTCTCAGAGTGACAAAAATGTGATCCCTCCAGGGTGGAACAAAAAAATGTGATCTTCCCAGGGTGACACAGAAATGTGAATCTCTCAGGGTGACACAAATATGTGATCCTCTCAGGGTGACACAAAAATGTGATACTTTCAGGGTGACACAAAAATCCTGATCCCCACTGGGTGACACATAAGTATATGGTCCTCTCAGGGTGACACAAAAATGTGGTCGTTTCAGGGTGACACAAATATGTGATCCTCTCAGGGTGACACAAAAATGTGATACTTTCAGGGTGACACAAAAATCCTGATCCCCACTGGGTGACACATAAGAATATGGTCCTCTCAGAGTGACACAAAAATGTGATCCTCTCAGGATGATACAAAAATGTGACCCTCCCATTTTGAAATAGCTTTCTTGACTGTGAAGGAATCTGGATATAGTTTAAATACATTACAGTAATATTATTCCACAGATAGAACATTAAATATAAATGTAATATCACAGATTGGAGAGGACTTAAAATTGGCAATAGCCTCTTGTTTAATCCCTTTCAGTCACTGTTAATCCTTTCGGGTGACACAAATGTAAATCTTCTAACAGAGTAGATATTCCAGGGTCTTGAAGCAAGACTTAAGAATAATATAATATCACAGTTAGATCATTTAATGTTTGAAACAGAAATCTATACAAGAAAATTCAAGTTTAAGATTCCATCATAATTGAGAAAGTTTTTCTAAGAGTTGTATGTTCTGTATGTGTCCCACTATTATATGTATGTCTGTTATATGGAATGGATGGATGCTTAAATGACAACTATGCATGAAGCACAATTCATAAAGCATGCAAAGTTGATACATCTGATTAAGTCATATATGTGAATTGAAGTGACTTTTTTGATAGATTATATATATTAAAAGATTATCCTGCACCAGAACTGTTAGAGTAGACAATATTTTTATATTGTTACTAAACAATATGACAATGGGCCAGTTTGTCACTTTATATTTTCTGCATGCCTTTAACACTCTGTGACTTACCACTCACTCACTCACTTACAGTATCACTTATATTATTTGTTTTTTAGAAAACCTCTGCTGAAATACTGTTATGAATGTGGTCGTTCTGTTGGTGTGCGCTTGTCCACATGTACACGTTGTAAGGAGGTGTATTACTGCTCGAAGGCTTGTAAACTGAAAGCTTGGAATGCGAGGCACAAAGATGAGTGTGTCAGAGTTGGCGGTAAGGAATCAGAAACAGTGGAATTAAAGCAAGAGAACATGTCTTGCCTGTGACCCCTGAAGACCTCCCTTGAAGCGAATATGGGAGGGGTTGCAGAGATTTAACAGGGACAGATCTGAAAACTAAAAAGGGGCCAACAATCCAAGTCTGAAAAAAATATTTACGTACTTGGCCTGAAATTAAAAAATGAGGCCATTAAAGGCCCAATAATTCCCAAAAATGGCCATTAATTGGGACCTTAAAAATATTTCTCTTGGCCCATCCTTGGGGGGTCCCCAAAGCCGCCAGTGTTAAATGCAAGATTATAAAGAAAAAAATTATTCTGAGTGGTATGGGCATGAATTTGTACAATAAGACATCCCAGTATTTTTAACACAACTCAGTACAAATCAGTATTCATCAGTATGACCTGTATGTATGAATGGTAAAAATCATTTTATTCCATAGTAAGCATGATATTCATTGGATAACATGTGAAAATAAAAACGGTATTTTTGTAATCAGTGGTAAAATATGATATTTTTGACAAATTTTCACTTAACCATAGCATACGGTTTTTTAGCCATGACATACGACGTCGTATGCGATGGTTAATGGATTTTTGCTACTTCAGACTCAAAACGAGGCTAAGTGTCAACATCGCCGGATCCGGTTTGGAAAATTCGAATTAAATGACTTAATTTCCGACAATTCTGATGATGACTTTAACTATGGAATAAAAAGAACATCCTATGATTTACTCGTGATATGATTTTAATCCACTCATGGATATTGATATCTGCACTCTCTCGCTACGCTCGCTCGTGCAGATATCATATCCATTCGTGGATAAAAATCATATCACTCATAAATCATAGGATATCCTCTATATATTATGTGAGATATTATTTATGAATCAGATATCAGCAAAAACATTAGTAAAAATAACATGGTATATTTATTGAATAAATGTCACTTGAAATAAGATAATGATTCCAATTCATATAACACACTGATCGATCTTAGTTACCTCAGCTACAGTATAATACCTTATATCTTCAACATTTTATCCAGGTCGAAGTCCCAGTCCATCAGGCCGTAACAGGATAGATTCCCCAACACCTACAACAAAGGCTGACTACAATGAGCCTGCCACAGTTGCCAATCTAATAAAAGATCCAAGGGTCAAGGTAAGGTCAAAGCTGTCATGTGACCCAAGGGTCAAGTTAAGGTCAAATCTGTCATGTGACCCAATGGTCAAGGTAAGGTCAAATAGTGAAAATTTAATTGAGTACATCATCCACTATTTCAGTTGAATTCCTACCCCTACCGCCCTTTGTCCAAGTTTAATTGAAACATTTTTACCCAATAATTGGCAATCATTCATCAATCTTGAAGTATAGAGTCAGCAAGATCCAATTGGCCTGTCTTGAAGTGGTTAACTTCATTGGACCACCCAATATGTAATGAAGTATTGTAATGAGGATGTCTATTTTAATCTGTTAATGTTTCAGGTTCCTGTCAAGGGAAAAAGTATGAGTGCCAAATATTCTGATCGCAAACAAGTTCAAGATGGCCGTCAGATTAAGACAGGAATTCCAGGAAAAACCAAGAAAGACAAAGGCCCAGACATACAAGATCGTAACATGCGGAATGCAAACATGGACAATTATAGTTTTGTTTGAATGAAAGTGGATTTTATGACAAAGAATTGTGTCTTGTGTCTTTCACATGCCTGGCTACATCTATGGCAATAAGACAGTTTTGTTCAAACAACACCCTCTATATTCAGAGGATAAGGATACCTAATGTAGCATATTTGCAGTTTATTTGAACTTTTCATTATATCCCTCTTAAATGCCTTGTATTGCAAGATTTGTCTCCCTTTTCTGGAAATTTTGGATATCTTGACAAGACGATGTGAGGAGTACATGATATGCAGTAGTGTTGCATACTTGTGATATCGCATTTATATAAGCCTTATTTTGTGCAAGGCTTGGACTATGTTTTTGTTATTATGTGATATGAGAACAATATTTTGACATCGAAATACATGACATTGTATAAAATTGTGTTCCTTGTTGAGTATTCAAAATGATAAAATAAATCATTGATAAAAAACAATGCAAAATTGTTAAAATCAGAATTGTTGGACTGTCATATGTGAAATGACGATGCCATTTAAATATATAAAATAATGCAAATTGTGATGCCATGAAATTGCTTGTGAAAAACTACGATATTAACCCATGGGCTTTCAACTACTAATTGAAAGCCCATGATTAACCCAAGCATTAGTATACATTCCGTCCAAGACAGACTATTGATACTAAAAAACTGCTTAGTCTGTTAGTTACATTTACAATGTCATTGTATATGGTGTGTCATTGTATATGGTTTGTCATTGTACAGTGTCTTATTGTACATATGTGTGATAATTTTGTGAATCTGATTTCAATTCATAGGCGCTTATACCATGTATATTTCTTATATTTTTAGTGTACACAAAGTATTAAACCAGCATTTCTTCAAAACTGCTTAATTTTGTAGTTTATAGACTGCATCCAACTGAATGGTAGTCTGTGTGATTGAGATTTTCTGCAAATGCTTGAAATTTCAGTGTGTATGAGATTTCAGTTTCAGCATTTGTCAGTGGTTTTCAGTATTTAATATTTGCGATTCATATTATTATTCAATGTGCACATTCGATGATTTGCACATTCACAAAATGTTTAATGAAAATGGTTATCATACTCAGATAAATGTAGATATAAATATAAATGGAGTATTTGTTGAAATGAATGTTGATTTATTTTTTGTAACCGCTTTAATTTAAAGTTGATAAATATTTAATTTTTAAATGTTTTATGACTGGTATATAGAACCATATGAGATTATAATTTATTAGAATTCATTAATTTATTTAAAATGATTAGATTTAATAGTATTACTAAGATGTGAACTGTACACTTTCAATGATATTATACAGTATAGGCATTAAAATATATTATTCCATAACATTTACATTTGTATGTTTTATTGTCAAAATATATTCTTGGTAGACTAGTTTGAATTAATTGATTGAATCATGCATTTCTCTCTAAAATTTGAAATGAAATATGTCAGATTTTCTTGCATTTCTGTACAATTAAGATTATTGACTACATGTCTGTTTTCTTGCTAATTCCACTCTACTTTGCATTTCAAAGCATAACCACCATTTTATAATATATCTATGAACAATATAACATGCACATCATACATCAGTACATGTACAATGTACATGTAGTAGCCATGGATATGGAGAATAAAGCTAGATGAAATAATATATATTTGTATATGTTTTATTTCAATCTGGTCGTTATTAATCAAAGTGCAGGCCACAACCAAAGTAGTTATTTTCTCCCATAATTCAAAGGAGAACTAAACCAACAGTAAAACCTGTGAACGTGCTATTGAGGAATAGAATTCCAGTTCCAGAAGATTGTAATTTTCACCATAAGATTAATTGTATTAAAGTCTTAGAATAGCTTCATGTTATGAACACAGTAATTCCACATCTCACTACAAAGCCATTATTCCAGACAGTTCATCCTTCTTCAAAGGACTTCATTTATGCTTAAATTATATATACTTGTAAAATACCCTTGCAGCAAGGATGAGACAGTTGAATTATGACTCTGACTTTGAAGACAAGCTTTTGGATTCATTCATTATCTTAGAGAAAAGTATATAAAATGACTATGAAGTTGATCAAACTTGAACTGCATTTTTGTATGCCTGTGTTGCTAGTAAATTGTGTAGTATCACTAAAAAGACAATAAGCCCTGCAGTGCTCATTACATGCTCATGTGTTTTCAACAAAAAAGCTTATTCTAGCGCACTAACACTCACGTAATTCTTTTGAAAGACTTCACAGTTTATTGCAATCAAATTCATGTATTGCACTAGCAACAAGCCAGCGCGGTTGACACGCAAGCAGCCAACAAGGTTGCCACAGCGTAATTAGCGGTTTAAGTGCGCTTGGATGAACTGCTTTTGTTGGAAACTTTCAGCATGTTATTTGCAACATGTGGGCTCATTGTTCTTTTTCATGATACCTAGGGGGAAACTTATTAAACATTATGCAATTCACTACCACCGTGGGCAGTTCAAAAAGGCAGTCTTGGTGATATTTAGGATACAATGAACACACCAACATACATTTTCAATGACGCTGACCTCATTTTTATCAAGATAATCCAGTGAAGATTTCACTAGAAAAATATGAAGGCCATATGACATGTGGAGAAAACTGATTTATGAAATTAGACCACAGAAAACAACGATGAATAAAACTAAATGCTGTTTTGTTGTTGACTAGGTAACATGTTAATATCAGCTAATAGACTATAGCTAATTAACTATCATTTTACACATGTATCAGGTGTCCCAAAAAATAAGGCACTTTTTGACAAGTATATCGGCAACTGAATGATAAACCAAATTCACTGAAAATGTGTACAAACTAGCCTAAGAGTATCATTAACAAGTTGTCAAATTGCTTCTCAATTTTTGGTAGCTTCTCATTTTTTGGTACAATCACTATGAAGTTCTCATTGCGCTGCTCCGGTATGGGATATTTTGACATGCTATCTTGAATTTCTAAGTACTCACATAACATTTACTTGCTCTTTCATATTTATATGTGTACCTTGCTAACGATACATTTGGGGTACTCAGAAGTCAAGAAAATACTTGTCTAAAAGTAGCTCATTTTTTGGCACACCCAATATACTTAGGGATAATGAATGGATCTAAAAGATGCATCTGTCTTCATGATCAGCAATTAATTGTATTTATACAAGATATAACCATCTGAAATTGTTTGCAGTAACCTTACCTACATCTTTGAACATAATATGGTAGAAACAGCAAAGCATTATTCACTCACAGACCAACTGAATGTTTTTCATGTACATGTAACTAACAACATATATGAACAAAAGTCACAGGTGAATTTTATAAGTGGATTATATTCATTAAATATCATGTGTATACATACAAAGTATAAAAAGTTAAAAAATATGTCTACATACCAAAATGTCAAAATATTTTTTTCTATATTACAACAACATGTGAATCGTTAAAGTTTAATATGCAACCACAAATAAAAAAAAAACATACATTAAAAAGACCTCTGCAACCATTACCAAATCTCATGTTCTTTTGTGACTGCTCATTAAACTAAATACGCTACACTTATAACTACTCTAAAAATCTATGAATAATGTGTTTTGAAACGTATTGAAAAATAAATTTGAGTATTTCATCATTTTTGTACATTTTAATGCATGATAATTTCATGAATCTGGCCCCTGATTAGTCCTGAGATGTGAACGATTCCAGTTACTCTGACAGCTTGTAAATTAAACATCACATGCTACAGTAGATATTACTTGTTAAGTAGGGTCATTCAAATTGTAAAAATAAAATTGTGCAAGAAGAATTGTGCATCCATTTGAGTAAATAATCCAAAAGACAACACTAATTCCACTACCTGAAGAATGTTATGAGAAACAATAGACAAATCCAATAGATTGGGTCATCTATTCAACATGATGTCATTCTTACAGTTTCAGATCAGAAATATGATAGCATTTTTTTATAATTTTCAAAAACATTCCCCTTCATTCAGCTGAAGTACATTCAAACCATTATGAATCTGGCCAATATACCCCAGTTTCATTGTTTCACCTTAGGGGTCCAGATTGAATGTCTATTACTGCCCTATCTGGTAATGCTGTAATGGTCATATTGTAGACTTATCCAAAATCTACATTTTCTTCTTATTGTATTTTGCCTCAAATGCTGCCACATTGAACTTTCTCTTACAACCTGCATAGTTCATGTAGCGAATTTTCCCAAAAACTTCTCTTTCTTTCCAGCCTTGGTCGTGTATTCCACAAATAGACCACATACATCCTGGAAAATACAAATATGGTCGTGTATTCCACAAATAGACCACATACATCCTGGAAAATACAAATATGGTCATGCATTCCACAAATAGACCACATATATCCCAGAAAATACAAATATGGTCGTGTATTCCACAAATAGACCACATACATCCTGGAAAATACAAATATGGTCATGCATTCCACAAATAGACCACATATATCCCAGAAAATACAAATATGGTTGTGTATTCCACAAATAGACCACATACATCCTGGAAAATACAAATATGGTCTTATATTCAATAAAAAGACCACATATATCCTGGAAAATACAAATATGGTCGTGTATTCCATAAATAGACCACATACATGTACATCCTGGAAAATACAAATATGGTCATGCATTCCACAAATAGACCACATATATCCCAGAAAATACAAATATGGTCTTATATTCAATAAAAAGACCACATATATCCTGGAAAATACAAATATGGTCGTGTATTCTGTAACAGAAATGCACCATTTCTGTTTTATATTTATATTTTAGAGAAGTCAAAAATGTTTGGACTGGGTCATAATTAAATGTTCACTATTTTAGTGGAGTCAAATACAAGTGTTGGTTTCATAAATTCTTTGAAATTCCCAGTTCATAAATCAATGCACGCAAATCTGAATTCAATGCTCTGACCATTATAGCACTTTGTCATAAAGATTCTAATGTTTGTAAAACAGAGCTGAATATTAAATTCACACGCTCAGTAGCATGTTGTTCAGATTTACTCTTTCACTCGAATTTATTAATTGCTACAAATCAAATGAGGCTGACATTTCATATTTTGTTCACTATCAATTTTATCAGTTTGGATGCCACTCTGAAATATTTAATTATAAAGCCTTTGTTTATTGGAAGACAAATATACTGCTATTGTCCAAAGGTGCACATGTACATCTGTGAGAATTCTCTCCTTGGTGAAATCATCCCACCCACAGACAAAGAATATTTTATGATGGATGTAGTTTAGTGCAACTAAATATGTATTTTTAAATGCTTGAATATGCATTGTTTATTAATCATGTAAATGTAATTAGATGTTGTAACTAACTTTGATCTGATGTGTATCGACAGTTCCTGGAAAAACATTTATTTCTGACTACAGGAATAGATTATATTCACCCCCCCCTCACTGCAGCAATTAAAGTGATCACTGTACACATTCCTTTGTTTGCCAATGCAGACACGTGTTTACAGGAGAGGCAAGGGTAGTGCCCCATAAATTAAACTGTCCCCAAAAATCTCTATCCAATCAGATCAACCTATTTAAATTGAGATCCGCCCTTATTCCAAGAACTCCAAGAACTGTATATATACTGATGTATGACTTTTAAATAACAGGATAGCTATTAGCTTTTAAGAATATCACACAAGCTCTTAAGACAATGTTATAATCAGAAAGATGTAATTTGAGAGAATAGCTTTTAGCTTAAAAGAAAATCATACAAACTTCTCAGGACAATTAATAATCATCATGAAGATGTGATTTTGAATAGGATAACTTTTAGCTTTAAAAATATCACACAAGCTTCTTAGGACAATGTTATAATCATGAAGATGTGATTTTGAATATAGTAGCTTTTAGCTTCATTAGAAGGATGACACACAGCTTTCATAGGAAAATATTTGCGATCATGGACATTTAGTTCCACCTTGACAGTAGCTTTTAAGCTTTTGAAAATATTATACAAACTTTGGAAGATGCTATCCAACATGGATATATAGTTAAACACGAAGATTAGCTTTCAGCTTTATTAAGAATGACGCAGATGAGTGGTCAGACAACCGCAGTTTAAAAAGGAGGAACTATTTTAGCTTGATTAAAGAACAATTTTGAGATACATAATATATAACAGTGCTCGAGATGAAATAACAATTATGCAAAATGTATCTTATACCAATTAAGAGGAAGATAAAATAAACTTAGAAGTTGTGTCATCTACACAAATTTTATGTTTAGTAATACTATTATGGACTGAAGCCGTGAACATTATTTTATTAACGTTTAATTCCCGTTAAATGTTACATTGGTGCGTCCGGGCCGGAAAGAATGGAATATACTTTTCTATTCTCTTACCTGACGATTTTATGTGAGGAAGGCATCAAACAAAGGACCATTAGATATTCTGTTATGATACTTCAGACAATGATGTGTGAGTTATATGGATTCTTCAATACAATTTACATGAGAGAAGTCTCTATTTATGCACCTTTACAAAACCACTGACGCAAAACTTTATGAATGAATTTGACCAGTTGACCACACGGACAACAGTTCAATGACTTTTCAAATGAATTACATTCACATAAACATTTAAGGTCTATGAATGACCCGAACAATAACAAATGAGGACAATATTTGTATTATTCTATGAATAAAAACAGTTGAAAGAAACATAGACAAAATTAAATTCTTAATATATCAAAATGGATTTGGAGCGGATTATTAATTTGAAAGACTTTGAAATAGCTAGATTAGTTCGGGAGAATGCAGAACTTGTTAATAAACTTTCAGACGCTAAAAGAAGAATTTTCAAAAATCAGTCTGTTAGGCCTGTTGACCGCTATGATGGCAGTGGTGACTGGCCTGACTACAAAACTCACTTTATGGTTGTGAGCAAGGCCAATGGTTGGAGCTATGATGAAATGGCCTTGGAGCTGAGTTGTGCTGTTAAGGGCGATGCCTTATCTGTACTCACTGATATGCCTGGTAATGAACGTGAGGATTTTGAATCCATTGTACATCACTTGGAACAGCGTTTTGACCCAACAAGCCAAGGCGACACCCTTATTAATTTGCTAGAGGCCAGAAGGAAGAATCCCAATGAAACATTATCACAATTGGGGCAGGATATCAAAAGGTTATCAAACAGGGCCTACTCGAAGTGGCCATATGAACTACGTATGGATATAGCGTTAAATCAATTTTATAATGCCCTCGAGGACACAGATATGAGGAAATACATCAAGAATAGGAAGCCCCGTGATATAGATGAAGCAGTAGGCATTGTATTGGAATACGAGTCAGATTATGGAACCGATGCTTATCAGAAAGACCTGGAAAGCATGCAGCCGCAAGAAGATCCTGTTATTGATACCCAGATGGGTCAAATAGTAGAAGAATTCAAAGAACTTAAAAATACATTTTGTCAGGCAATGGAGCATCTTGCCTCATATACTGATGTGGAACATCTACCAAAATCTAATCCCTTTTCAACGCAGAATTTAGCAGCCTTCACATATAATTATCCCAAACCTCATAATCATCGTATCAAATGTTTTAACTGTACCCAGTATGGGCATGTTATAGCAGAGTGTCCCAAGCCCATAATAGAGGGTTCATCACCAAGAAATTTGAATCAGAATTGGAGGTCGGGAAACGAGCAGTAGCTGAGCCTGAGGGTCAGGGGTCAGCTAATATAGAGAATGATGGACCCAAAAATAAATCAAAACATCTCGTAGGATTTTGTTTTGATAATCAGATTACAGAACCTTCAGCTAACACTGAAGTTATAATGCATGGAGTACATAATATATATGGGGATACCCCTTTATTGATAACTGATTGCGAAGTAGGAAGTGTTAAAGACTTATCAAAACGTAAGTCTGTATTGGCCAATGATGCAGCCAATATTTTGATACTTGAATCAAACCATGGATATCATTACCCACCTGCCTTCCAACCACCTTAAGGGTTGGTTAGACACTGGTGAACATTTGTCTTTGCATTTTTATGTTGTATGTTGTAATGGTGGTAGATTTTTATGTTTAAGAACATTGTACAGTTTATGTTTTTGATCGGGACGATCAAACCAAGGGGGGAGCAGTGTAACAGAAATGCACCATTTCTGTTTTATATTTATATTTTAGAGAAGTCAAAAATGTTTGGACTGGGTCATAATTAAATGTTCACTATTTTAGTGGAGTCAAATACAAGTGTTGGTTTCATAAATTCTTTGAAATTCCCAGTTCATAAATCAATGCACGCAAATCTGAATTCAATGCTCTGACCATTATAGCACTTTGTCATAAAGATTCTAATGTTTGTAAAACAGAGCTGAATATTAAATTCACACGCTCAGTAGCATGTTGTTCAGATTTACTCTTTCACTCGAATTTATTAATTGCTACAAATCAAATGAGGCTGACATTTCATATTTTGTTCACTATCAATTTTATCAGTTTGGATGCCACTCTGAAATATTTAATTATAAAGCCTTTGTTTATTGGAAGACAAATATACTGCTATTGTCCAAAGGTGCACATGTACATCTGTGAGAATTCTCTCCTTGGTGAAATCATCCCACCCACAGACAAAGAATATTTTATGATGGATGTAGTTTAGTGCAACTAAATATGTATTTTTAAATGCTTGAATATGCATTGTTTATTAATCATGTAAATGTAATTAGATGTTGTAACTAACTTTGATCTGATGTGTATCGACAGTTCCTGGAAAAACATTTATTTCTGACTACAGGAATAGATTATATTCACCCCCCCCCTCACTGCAGCAATTAAAGTGATCACTGTACACATTCCTTTGTTTGCCAATGCAGACACGTGTTTACAGGAGAGGCAAGGGTAGTGCCCCATAAATTAAACTGTCCCCAAAAATCTCTATCCAATCAGATCAACCTATTTAAATTGAGATCCGCCCTTATTCCAAGAACTCCAAGAACTGTATATATACTGATGTATGACTTTTAAATAACAGGATAGCTATTAGCTTTTAAGAATATCACACAAGCTCTTAAGACAATGTTATAATCAGAAAGATGTAATTTGAGAGAATAGCTTTTAGCTTAAAAGAAAATCATACAAACTTCTCAGGACAATATAATCATCATGAAGATGTGATTTTGAATAGGATAACTTTTAGCTTTAAAAATATCACACAAGCTTCTTAGGACAATGTTATAATCATGAAGATGTGATTTTGAATATAGTAGCTTTTAGCTTCATTAGAAGGATGACACACAGCTTTCATAGGAAAATATTTGCGATCATGGACATTTAGTTCCACCTTGACAGTAGCTTTTAAGCTTTTGAAAATATTATACAAACTTTGGAAGATGCTATCCAACATGGATATATAGTTAAACACGAAGATTAGCTTTCAGCTTTATTAAGAATGACGCAGATGAGTGGTCAGACAACCGCAGTTTAAAAAGGAGGAACTATTTTAGCTTGATTAAAGAACAATTTTGAGATACATAATATATAACAGTGCTCGAGATGAAATAACAATTATGCAAAATGTATCTTATACCAATTAAGAGGAAGATAAAATAAACTTAGAAGTTGTGTCATCTACACAAATTTTATGTTTAGTAATACTATTATGGACTGAAGCCGTGAACATTATTTTATTAACGTTTAATTCCCGTTAAATGTTACAATTCCACAAATAGACCACATACATCCTGGAAAATACAAATATGGTCGTGTATTCCACAAATAGACCACATACATCCTGGAAAATACAAATATGGTCGTGTATTCCACAAATAGACCACATACATCCCGGAAAAAACAAATATGGTAACTTAAATGTATTCCACAAATAGACCACATACATCCTGGAAAATACAAATATGGTAATGTATTCCACAAATAGACCAATCCTGGAATATACAAATATGGTAATGTATTCCACAAATAGACCGCATACATGTACATCCTGGAAAATACAAATATTATAAGTTATTCAATGATTTAAGTAAAATACAGAAAATATTCATCCCGAGAAGGTCGTATTTCACGATGCGCTAGCAGAGTGAAACACAGACGTTCAAGGGAAGAATGTTTTCTGTATTTCATGAGAAATCATTGAATAACGTTATTATTCCATGATTATTCAGATAAAACTCCCCTAAATCAAGTCCATTTCCTTGGCTTGGGGCCGGAGAAACAGATCAACCTTCTCACCTCAAAGATATTTTACATCGAAATTCCTTCAAATCCTTTCGGCCTTGGTTGCTTTTATTGTATTATAAGTTTGATTTCATTTATTTTTTGTTCAATTTCATCAACTGGAAGTGCAGTGTAGCGAAATGTTTTTTCAACTTTCGTCTGCCATATTGGATTTTTACTAGTTCATGAAAACAATGTTCATGCTTCATATTGATTTTTTGTTATATTTTGTTATATTTACCGATGCGTGTTTTATCCTAAAATTATAAAGTGTGATGATCACTGTATCATTTCCTGTTATTCAAATCAGATATTTGTAGCAAAATGCAAATATTAGCATGCGTTGATTTTTTCAGTAATAGTCATATCCTTGATGGAAATCTGGGGCATTGGGATACTGAACAAATATTTCACTCTATTGAGGTGAATACCTGTACATCTTTCACAAATGATATTCCACGAAGCCCGAAGGGCAAGTGGAATATCACCTTGTGAAAGTGCTACAGGTATTCACCGAAATAGAGTGAAATATTTGTTCAGTATCCCAATGCCCCAGATTTCCATTCCATAGTGTTTGTTTTATTATATCACTGTCTAGCTAAACATCCCTAATATTATTAAGTCATTAAGTCTTCAGATATTTTTACGAATCTACTCGGTTTGCCTGCCATTTTGACTTACACTGAACTAAATTATTTACACTGAACGAAAACAAATTCTTTGAAAATTCCCGGGAGCATGGGATATCGCTAGATATCTCACAGTTGTCTTATCTGATTAGCATTGCCATTGAATATCGCCAGATATCCCACGACATGTGACCCGGTTTTGACCAATCATACTGTCGCTAGCTAGATAGTGATATAATAATAGACCGTATCCCAACGCTGATGTAATTTTCACTCTGTATCCAACGCTCAGTGGAATTTGCGTGTAAATACAGGATATATTTAAGTCACATGGACCAATCAGATTGCAGGGAATATTACCATCATGGAATAAGGTAATGTATTCCATAAATAGACCACATACATCCTGGAAAATACAAATATGGTAATGTATTCCACAAACAGACCACATATATCCTGGAAAATACAAATATGGTAATGTATTCCACAAATAGACCACATACATCCAGGAAAATACAAATATGGTCGTGTATTCCACAAATAGACCGCATACATTTTATTTTACACAAAGAATTTCATAAACTACACCACAGCAAGCTGAAAGATACTAGTTTACAGTTTTCCATGTTAATATAAGAGTTATGATAATAAAGTTTTGCATCTTACCAACATATCCATTTGGGTCTCTGCCATCTAGTGAGTACTTATCATTTAAATAGATGGCATCACTGAGGGCGATTTCTGGTGAGGCAGTCCATTCTAGAATCTTCTTGGCCCAATACATTCTCAGGAACCCATGCATCTTGCCCTCCCCCACCATCTGACGCTGAAGGATAAATGGAAATTAATGGATAAATGCTACTGAATTAATATTTTTAGATCTTTTTGATGAATATTGAGAAGTTTGTTGAGATATAATTTGAAGTTTGGCTTTTTTGAAACACATCTCTACATTGTTTTAATTTCGTTATAAAATAAATTATACATAAAGTATCAAATAATGAATATTAATACTTCATTTGCATCAAGATTTAAAGGCTAATCTGTAACATTGCCTATAAATTGTCATCTGTAACTCCATTCACTCATTCATTATAATTTACCTGGGCAGCATTCCAGAGGGGGTCATGTGTTTTGGCTGTTTCTAGCTGTTCCCTTGAGTAGACATACTCCCTCTTGTCTTTCTTATGTAGTTCCAATGAAGTTTTTGCCCAGTCATTTGTTCCTGTATTGAAATAAAAATAAAATTTTGGAAAAAGGAAGTTTAAAAAACATGAAAACATTGATTTGCCTGTCGTTTGAATTTTTCAAAAATGCTAAAAACCTCCACCCCTAATGAAATAAACATTCTTCAACATCAATCGACATTTCGTATAAACCCTGCCGCCCTTTGATTATCAAAGAAACTATGATATATTGGCTAGATTGATGATGTGATTGTTGAAGGTAGGAATCAGGTAGTGTATTCCACAAATAGACCACATACATCTTTGAACATAAAATCTTCCTAAAATCCAACATATGACTGTCTGAAATCTGTTGTGATACTTTCCATGCTCCTTTTGAAATGTTTTAGGCATGTTTTAGCAGACGATTGTGACTCTAACCATCCTACAAGGAAAGTTAGAGCTGGTTATAAAGTTACTGACATGGCAAAATTGTCAGCAGTTTTGACTTGAAACAATAAACCCCTATGTTCTTCTATGTTCGAGATCCTAGGGGGAGGGGAATCTCCCCCCCCTTTTTCTTTAGCCTAACAGTTTAAGGGATAATATAAAAATCTAATTTTTTCAACCTGAAATATACAAATGCAATTTCAGTGTGATGGCAGAGTGTAAGGTTAATCATTTAGGGAGTTCTATATCTTATTTAGTATTCAGAAAAGGAAAAAAGTGCTGCTATCAAGTACTTAATGAAACTCTCACTTTTAAATTACAGAGGCTTCAATGTACCTTTATATGCAGGCAGGGTATTAATAAGAAGCAAACAACATCAACATAAGTTATTTTACAATTGCTTTATTCAGAAATTCTAATAAAATCCTGTATGAAATTACTCTACCTTCAATAGTGTCATATTTCTCATTGTAGTAGCAGAAATTGTCAGATAGTTCCCGCCTCACCACGCACTCTTCTATGTATCCTTCCACCGATTTACCATAGCGACTCCTGAACTTCTTTACCTCTAGGACGCACCTTTGTGCTGAAATCTGACCTGGAATGTTGATAATTAAATTTCTATCTTAATTTCTATCTTGTCATACTGTACTCTGGTCTTTTCCTGTAAACTCCAAGCTTACTTGATTCAATCAAGACACCACCTGGTGGTAAATCCAACAGTTATTATGTCTGCCACGAGTAATAGGTAAGTATTCTACATATTAATTTAGATCTGGAAAATACTTACAAAGCTTTGGAAGTATTAATATGTATATCCTCCTATGCATTGAAATAGGAGCCAACATGTAAGGCCAAGTTGAGTGTTACGACCTTTATCAGTTTTCTCAGATATACTTTACTCACCAAAATGAATCCATGGAGAGAGATTACTAAGAGCATTCTTTGTCGGATCATTCCTGTCCACATCAAAATATTTCAGCCTCTTTTTGATAAATGATTCAAGGGTGCGTAATCCAGCAGCTGTTCCAGGCTCTGCCCACTCCACTTCTGTGACTTTTCTGTCAACCTCAAGGCTTGCTTCAGCAGCTGACCAATCAATGGGCTGGAACATAATTGACCAATCAATGGGGTGGAACATAATTGACCGATCAATGGGACAGAACATAATTGACCGATCAATGGGCTGGAACATAATTGACCAATCAATGGGCTGGAACATAATTGACCAATCAATGGGCTGGAACATAATTGACCAATCAATGGGCCGGAACATAATTGACCAATCAATGGGACGGAACATAATTGACCAATCAATGGGACAGAACATTATTGACCAATCAATGGGCTGGAACATAATTGACCAATCAATGGGCTGGAACATTATTGACCAATCAATGGGCTGGAACATAACTGACCAATCAATGGGCTGGAACATAATTGACCAATCAATGGGCTGAAACATAATTGACCAATCAATGGGTTGGAACATAATTGACCAATCAATGGGATGGAACATTATTGACCAATCAATGGACTGGAACATAATTGACCAATCAATTGGCTGGAACATAATTGACCAATCAACGGGCTGGAACATAATTGACCAATCAATGGACTGGAACATAATTGACCAATCAATGTTTTTTGAATATTGACCAATCATTAACTGCATGGTCATTACAAATTATGACTAATCAATGATTTCGGAATATTGACCAATCATTGGCTTGATTCAGAAGCTGACTAAATTCTGTACTGTAATACAAATGACCAATCAGTGAACATGAAGTATTATTGACCAGTGAAAAGCAGAATGGAAATGATCGACTAATCACAGTTTTGCATCTTTTTGGCAGTTGACCAATCAATTCATCAATTAGTTTGAACTGACTAACCAACAAACAGTATCCATGAATAACAATTAACTTGTCATAAGCTGTGTGAGAATGTATATGGTATTTACATATATATGGTATTTATTACTAGTATATGGCATTTACCTGTGTATTTGTTTTAGTAAACAGAGAAGAAACTTTACCTTTTGTATATTCTTGGCAGTATGAGGGTGTTTTATAACAGGGGGAAATTCTGTCAGATACGTAGATAACTGATTGTTGATTTTGGAACGTATTGTTCTTGCCCCATATTCTAATTTAGGAGAAGCTTCCCAACATGGAACAACATTG
Source organism: Owenia fusiformis (assembly GCA_903813345.2). NCBI lineage: Eukaryota > Metazoa > Annelida > Polychaeta > Sabellida > Oweniidae > Owenia > Owenia fusiformis. The sequence continues at coordinate 110,810 of CAIIXF020000004.1, read as the reverse complement.
TGGGCATCTACCTAAAATGAGGGAATAGAGGAACATTGTGGGCATCTACCTAAAATGAGGGAATAGAGGAACATTGTGGGCATCTACCTAAAATGAGGGAATAGAGGAACATTGTGGGCATCTACCTAAAATGAGGGAATAGAGGAACATTGTGGGCATCTACCTAAAATGAGGGAATAGAGGAACATTGTGGGCATCTACCTAAAGTGAGGGAATAGAGGAACATTGTGGGCATCTACCTAAAATGAGGGAATAGAGGAACATTGTGGGCATCTACCTAAAATGAGGGAATAGAGGAACATTGTGGGCATCTACCTAAAATGAGGGAATAGAGGAACATTGTGGGCATCTACCTAAAATGAGGGAATAGAGGAACATTGTGGGCATCTACCTAAAATGAGGGAATAGAGGAACATTGTGGGCATCTACCTAAAATGAGGGAATAGAGGTAAGTAAATGCAGTGTGCAGGGGTTTCACTAGAATTTCTCACAACAGGCTTAATAAATGAAAACAACAGGCAAAATTAATGGAAATCATAAATTTAATTTCATTACTTCAGAATAAAACACTACAATTGGATTTAATAGATGTATAATTTCTTAATATTTCTCACACCAAGTTACTGGCACAAAAGAAAACAGGGAAATATCAGATGAATATGTTTATGGTTGGTAATTCATTATTCTTATATGGTGGTAAAATGTAATTTATTTTTACTAGTATGGTAAAACATATATTTAAAGGTGCTGAAATACCTGACAGAAAGGAGTTTTGCCCAACTGTTCTGAAACATCTTTCACCCATTGACTTGGAACTCGCAGAGGTGAGAAGTCTGTAACCATGGCACCAATGTTGTTTTCTTCAATGAACTGGGGTAGGACATCTTTAGCATAACCAATAAGCAGGTGGAATGAAATGGACAATTCTTTACAATCCTGGAAAAGACAAGACCATGCTAATACAGTTCACCTATGCCTTGCCACCCCCCTCTCCCCTCTCCCTCCAATAAGGGAGTATCGGGGGAGATGAGGCACCTTAAGATTTATATTGCCAGTTGGAGTTGACTATGTCATGTTTTTAGTGTCAACTTTAGGGTTTCCCTTATAATTCTTCCTTTCCACTCTACATATATTTCTATAAAAGACAATACAGAGTACTAACCTTCTCCACTTGTTGCAGACCTTTCAACATGAAGCCAAACTGTCTTATAGTTGCCTCTAAGAACTTTGGTACAAGGCAGAAGCAAACATACAGGGGAACCTTCTGCTTTAAAGCAAGCCTCTGACTGTACAGCAAGGCCCAGTTGTCTAGGAGTAAGTAGAAAAATGGATTCTATAAGAGCAGGGTGATGAAATATATATTAGAATCATTATTCAGGTTATTTTATGACAAATGGGCAGGGATCACCTATTTTTCTACAACAGATTGCAAAAATATCTCAATTATTGTTTTTACAGGGTACATGTACTCTGTGTTCTAAATCAGCACTCAGTTGCTCTAAAGCTTGAAAGATCACAGTTATGTCTTATGAAAAGCATTACAATTATGTCTTTCGAATAGCATCACAGTTATGTCTTATTAAAAGCATCACAGTTGTCTCATAAAAAAGCATCACAGTTATGTCTTATGAAAAGCATCACAGTTGTGTCTTTCGAAAAGCATCACAGTTGTCTTACGAAAAGCATCACAGTTGTCTTTCGAAAAGCATCATAGTTATGTCTTATGAAAAGCATCACAATTATGTCTTTCGAATAGCAACACAGTTATGTCTTATGAAAAGCATCACAATTATGTCTTTCGAATAGCATCACAGTTATGTCTTATTAAAAGCATCACAGTTGTCTCATAAAAAAGCATCACAGTTATGTCTTATGAAAAGCATCACAGTTGTGTCTTTCGAAAAGCATCACAGTTGTCTTACAAAAAGCATCTTAGTTATGTCTTACGAAAAGCATCACAGTTGTGTCTTTCGAGATGCATCGCAGTTATGTCTTAAGAAAAGCATCACTGCTGTCTTATGAAAAGCATCACAGTTGTCTTATGAAATGCATCACAGTTGTGTCTTTCGAAAAGCATCACAGTTGTCTTACAAAAAGCATCTTAGTTATGTCTTACGAAAAGCATCACAGTTGTGTCTTTCGAAATGCATCGCAGTTATGTCTTAAGAAAAGCATCACTGCTGTCTTATGAAAAGCATCACAGTTGTCTTATGAAAAGCATCACAGCTGTCTTATAAAAAGCATCAGAGTTATGTCTTATGAAAAGCATCACAGTTGTCTTATAAAAAGCATCACAGTTATGTCTTATGAAAAGCATCACAGTTGTCTTATAAAAAGCATCACAGTTGTCTTATGAAAAGCATCACAGTTATGTCTTATGAAAAGCATCACAGCTATGTCTTATGAAAAGCATCACAGTTGTCTTACAAAAAGCATCTTAGTTATGTCTTATAAAAAGCATCACAGTTATGTCTTATGAAAAGCATCACAGTTATGTCTTATGAAAAGCATCACAGTTGTCTTATGAAAAGCAACACAGTTATGTCTTATGAAAAGCATCACATTGTCTTATAAAAAGCAACACAGTTATGTCTTATGAAAAGCATCTTAGTTATGTCTTATAAAAAGCATCACAGTTATGTCTTATGAAAAGCATCACAGTTGTCTTATGAAAAGCAACACAGTTATGTCTTATGAAAAGCATCACATTGTCTTATAAAAAGCAACACAGTTATGTCTTATGAACAGCATCTTAGTTATGTCTTATAAAAAGCATCACAGTTATGTCTTATGAAAAGCAACACAGTTATGTCTTATGAAAAGCATCAGAGTTATGTCTTATGAAAAGCATCAGAGTTATGTCTTATGAAAAGCATCACAGCTATGTCTTATGAAAAGCATCACAGTTGTCTTATAAAAAGCATCACAGCTATGTCTTATGAAAAGCATCACAGTTGTCTTATGAAAAGCATCACAGTTATGTCTTATAAAAAGCATCACAGCTATGTCTTATGAAAAGCATCACAGTTGTCTTATGAAAAGCATCACAGTTATGTCTTATAAAAAGCATCACAGCTATGTCTTATGAAAAGCATCACAGTTGTCTTATGAAAAGCATCACAGTTATGTCTTATAAAAAGCATCACAGCTATGTCTTATGAAAAGCATCACAGTTGTCTTATGAAAAGCATCACAGTTATGTCTTATAAAAAGCATCACAGCTATGTCTTATGAAAAGCATCACAGTTGTCTTATGAAAAGCATCACAGTTATGTCTTAATAAAAGCATCACAGCTATGTCTTATGAAAAGCATCACAGTTGTCTTATGAAAAGCATCACAGTTATGTCTTATAAAAAGCATCACAGCTATGTCTTATGAAAAGCATCACAGTTGTCTTATGAAAAGCATCACAGTTATGTCTTATAAAAAGCATCACAGTTATGTCTTATGAAAAGCATCACAGTTATGTCTTATGAAAAGCATCACAGTTGTCTTATGAAAAGCATCACAGTTGTCTTATGAAAAGCATCACAGTTATGTCTTATAAAAAGCATCACAGTTATGTCTTATGAAAAGCATCACAGTTATGTCTTATGAAAAGCATCACAGTTGTCTTATGAAAAGCATCACAGTTATGTCTTATGAAAAGCATCACAGTTGTCTTATGAAAAGCATCACAGTTATGTCTTATGAAAAGCATCACAGTTGTCTTATGAAAAGCATCACAGTTATGTCTTATGAAAAGCATCACAGTTATGTCTTATGAAAAGCATCACAGTTATGTCTTATGAAAAGTATCACAGTTGTCTTATGAAAAGCATCACAGTTATGTCTCATGAAATGCATCGCAGTTATGTCTTATAAAAAGCATCACAGCTATGTCTTATGAAAAGCATCACAGTTATATCTTATGAAAAGCATCACAGTTGTCTTATGAAAAGCATCACAGTTGTGTCTTATGAAAAGCATCACAGTTGTCTTGAAAAGCATACTTGGGATTTAGAATGAATTCCTTGATGTGTTCAACTTACCTTGCACTCTCTGGTCACGTGACATCCAATACACAACCCCACTTGAAGTCTCATCCAAATTCTCAGCAGATGAAATCATGCGAACACGCTTTTTGTTGAACTTGAAATCAGCCACTGAGGAGGTTTTTGTTGTTCGTTGATACCTGAAGTTGCACAAATCTTTAAGTAAATTTCAAGCATAAAGGCTTACTATTGAACAAAATGAGTAATGGGTTCATACTAGATAGAGGTTGTCCCATAAGTTATAGAGAAAATATGATCTATAATACACAGATTCATACTAGATAGAGGTTGTCCCATAAGTTATGGAGGTAATATAATCTATAATATACAAGTTCATACTAGATAGAGGTTGTCCCATAAGTTATAGAGGTAATTTGATCTATAATACACAGGTTCATACTATATAGAGGTTGTCCCATAAGTTATAGAGGTAATTTGATCTATAATACACAGGTTCATACTAGATAGAGGTTGTCCCATAAGTTATAGAGGTAATATGATCTATAATACACAGGTTCATACTAGATAGAGGTTGTCCCATACGTTAAAGAGGTAATATGATCTATAATACACAGGTTCATACTAGATAGAGGTTGTCGCATATGTTATAGAGGTAATATGATTTATAATACACAGGTTCATACTAGATAGAGGTTGTCCCATAAGTTAAAGAGGTAATATGATATATAATACACAGGTTCATACTAGATAGAGGTTGTCCCATAAGTTATAGAGGTAATTTGATCTATAATACACAGATTCATACTAGGTAGAGGTTGTCCCATAAGTTAAAGAGGTAATATGATCTATAATACACAGGTTCATACTAGGTAGAGGTTGTCCCATACGTTAAAGAGGTAATATGATCTATAATACACAGGTTCATACTAGATAGAGGTTGTCCCATACGTTATAGAGGTAATTTGATCTATAATACACAGGTTCATACTAGGTAGAGGTTGTCCCATAAGTTATAGAGGTAATTTGATCTATAATACACAGGTTCATACTAGATAGAGGTTGTCCCATAAGTTATAGAGGTAATTTGATCTATAATACACAGGTTCATACTAGATAGAGGTTGTCCCATAAGTTAGAGGTAATATGATTTATAATACACAGGTTCATACTAGATAGAGGTTGTCCCATAAGTTATGGAGGTAATATGATCTATAATACACATGTTCATACTAGATAGAGGTTGTCCCATACGTTATAGAGGTAATATGATCTATAATACACAGGTTCATACTAGGTAGAGGTTGTCCCATACGTTATAGAGGTAATATGATCTATAATACACAGATTCATACTAGATAGAGGTTGTCCCATATGTTATAGAGGTAATATGATTTATAATACACAGGTTCATACTAGATAGAGGTTGTTCCATAAGTTATGGAGGTAATATGATCTATAATACACAGGTTCATACTAGATAGAGGTTGTCCCATAAGTTATAGAGGTAATATGATCTATAATACACAAGTTCATACTAGATAGAGGTTGTCCCATAAGTTATAGAGGTAATATGATCTATAATACACAGGTTCATACTAGATAGAGGTTGTCCCATAAGTTATAGAGGTAATTTGATCTATAATACACAGGTTCATACTAGATAGAGGTTGTCCCATAAGTTAAAGAGGTAATATGATCTATAATACACAGGTTCATACTAGATAGAGGTTGTCCCATAAGTTAAAGAGGTAATATGATCTATAATACACAGGTTCATACTAGGTAGAGGTTGTTCCATAAGTTATGGAGGTAATATGATCTATAATACACAGATTCATACTAGATAGAGGTTGTCCCATATGTTATAGAGGTAATATGATTTATAATACACAGGTTCATACTAGATAGAGGTTGTCCCATATGTTATAGAGGTAATATGATTTATAATACACAGGTTCATACTAGATAGAGGTTGTCCCATATGTTATAGAGGTAATATGATCTATAATACACAGATTCATACTAGATAGAGGTTGTCCCATATGTTATAGAGGTAATATGATTTATAATACACAGGTTCATACTAGATAGAGGTTGTCCCATATGTTATAGAGGTAATATGATTTATAATACACAGGTTCATACTAGATAGAGGTTGTCCCATATGTTATAGAGGTACTATGATCTATAATACACAGATTCATACTAGATAGAGGTTGCCCATATGTTATAGAGGTAATATGATCTATAATACACAGGTTCATACTAGATAGAGGTTGTCCCATAAGTTATAGAGGTAATTTGATCTATAATACACAGGTTCATACTAGATAGAGGTTGTCCCATAAGTTATAGAGGTAATTTGATCTATAATACACAGGTTCATACTAGGTAGAGGTTGTCCCATAAGTTATAGAGGTAATTTGATCTATAATACACAGGTTCATACTAGATAGAGGTTGTCCCATAAGTTATAGAGGTAATTTGATCTATAATACACAGGTTCATACTAGATAGAGGTTGTCCCATAAGTTATACTTATAGAGGTAATTTGATCTATAATACACAGGTTCATACTAGGTAGAGGTTGTCCCATAAGTTATAGAGGTAATTTGATCTATAATAGACAGGTTCATACTAGGTAGAGGTTGTCCCATAAGTTATAGAGGTAATATGATCTATAATACACAGGTTCATACTAGATAGAGGTTGTCCCATAAGTTATAGAGGTAATTTGATCTATAATACACAGGTTCATACTAGATAGAGGTTGTCCCATAAGTTATAGAGGTAATTTGATCTATAATACACAGGTTCATACTAGGTAGAGGTTGTCCCATAAGTTATAGAGGTAATTTGATCTATAATACACAGGTTCATACTAGATAGAGGTTGTCCCATAAGTTATAGAGGTAATCTGATCTATAATACACAGGTCCATACTAGATAGAGGTTGTCCCATAAGTTATGGAGGTAATTTGATCTATAATACACAGGTTCATACTAGGTAGAGGTTGTCCCATAAGTTATAGAGGTAATATGATCTATAATACACAGGTTCATACTAGATAGAGGTTGTCCCATAAGTTATAGAGGTAATATGATCTATAATACACAGGTCCATACTAGATAGAGGTTGTCCCATAAGTTATGGAGGTAATTTGATCTATAATACACAGGTTCATACTAGGTAGAGGTTGTCCCATAAGTTATAGAGGTAATATGATCTATAATACACAGGTTCATACTAGATAGAGGTTGTCCCATACGTTAAAGAGGTAATTTGATCTATAATACACAGGTTCATACTAGATAGAGGTTGTCCCATAAGTTATAGAGGTAATATGATCTATAATACACAGGTTCATACTAGATAGAGGTTGTCCCATACGTTATAGAGGTAATATGATCTATAATACACAGGTTCATACTAGATAGAGGTTGTCCCATAAGTTAAAGAGGTAATATGATCTATAATACACAGGTTCATACTAGATAGAGGTTGTCCCATAAGTTAAAGAGGTAATATGATCTATAATACACAGGTTCATACTAGATAGAGGTTGTCCCATAAGTTAAAGAGGTAATATGATCTATAATACACAGATTCATACTAGATAGAGGTTGTCCCATGCGTTAAAGAGGTAATTTGATATATAATACACAGGTTCATACTAGATAGAGGTTGTCCCATACGTTAAAGAGGTAATATGATCTATAATACACAGGTTCATACTAGATAGAGGTTGTCCCATAAGTTAAAGAGGTAATTTGATCTATAATACACAGGTTCATACTAGGTAGAGGTTGTCCCATAAGTTATAGAGGTAATATGATCTATAATACACAGGTTCATACTAGATAGAGGTTGTCCCATAAGTTATAGAGGTAATATGATCTATAATACACAGCTTCATACTAGATAGAGGTTGTCCCATAAGTTAAAGAGGTAATATGATCTATAATACACAGGTTCATACTAGATAGAGGTTGTCCAATAAGTTAAAGAGGTAATTTGATCTATAATACACAGGTTAATACTAGATAGAGGTTGTCCAATAAGTTAAAGAGGTAATTTGATCTATAATACACAGGTTCATACTAGATAGAGGTTGTCCCATAAGTTAAAGAGGTAATATGATCTATAATACACAGGTTCATACTAGATAGAGGTTGTCCCATAAGTTAAAGAGGTAATATGATCTATAATACACAGATTCATACTAGATAGAGGTTGTCCCATACGTTAAAGAGGTAATTTGATATATAATACACAGGTTCATACTAGATAGAGGTTGTCCCATACGTTAAAGAGGTAATATGATCTATAATACACAGGTTCATACTAGATAGAGGTTGTCCCATAAGTTATGGAGGTAATTTGATCTATAATACACAGGTTCATACTAGGTAGAGGTTGTCCCATAAGTTATAGAGGTAATTTGATCTATAATACACAAGTTCATACTAGATAGAGGTTGTCCCATAAGTTATAGAGGTAATTTGATCTATAATACACAGGTTCATACTAGATAGAGGTTGTCCCATAAGTTATGGAGGTAATTTGATCTATAATACACAGGTTCATACTAGATAGAGGTTGTCCAATAAGTTAAAGAGGTAATTTGATCTATAATACACAGGTTCATACTAGATAGAGGTTGTCCCATAAGTTAAAGAGGTAATATGATCTATAATACACAGGTTCATACTAGATAGAGGTTGTCCCATAAGTTATGGAGGTAATTTGATCTATAATACACAGGTTCATACTAGATAGAGGTTGTCCCATACGTTATAGAGGTAATATGATCTATAATACACAGATTCATACTAGATAGAGGTTGTCCCATAAGTTAAAGAGGTAATATGATTTATAATACACAGGTTCATACTAGATAGAGGTTGTCCCATAAGTTATGGAGGTAATTTGATCTATAATACACAGGTTCATACTAGGTAGAGGTTGTCCCATAAGTTATAGAGGTAATTTGATCTATAATACACAGGTTCATACTAGATAGAGGTTGTCCCATAAGTTATAGAGGTAATTTGATCTATAATACACAGGTTCATACTAGATAGAGGTTGTCCCATAAGTTATAGAGGTAATTTGATCTATAATACACAGGTTCATACTAGATAGAGGTTGTCCCATAAGTTAAAGAGGTAATATGATCTATAATACACAGGTTCATACTAAATAGAGGTTGTCCCATACGTTAAAGAGGTAATATGATCTATAATACACAGGTTCATACTAGATAGAAGTTGTCCCATAAGTTAAAGAGGTAATTTGATCTATAATACACAGGTTCATACTAGATAGAGGTTGTCCCATAAGTTATAGAGGTAATTTGATCTATAATACACAGGTTCATACTAGATAGAGGTTGTCCCATAAGTTAAAGAGGTAATTTGATCTATAATACACAGGTTCATACTAGATAGAGGTTGTCCCATACGTTAAAGAGGTTATATGATCTATAATACACAGGTTCATACTAGATAGAGGTTGTCCCATACGTTATAGAGGTAATATGATCTATAATACACAGGTTCATACTAGGTAGAGGTTGTCCCATAAGTTAAAGAGGTAATATGATCTATAATACACAGGATCATACTAGATAGAGGTTGTCCCATACGTTAAAGAGGTAATATGATCTATAATACACAGGTTCATACTAGATAGAGGTTGTCCCATACGTTATAGAGGTAATATGATCTATAATACACAGGTTCATACAAGGTAGAGGTTGTCCCATAAGTTAAAGAGGTAATATGATCTATAATACACAGGTTCATACTAGGTAGAGGTTGTCCCATACGTTATAGAGGTAATATGATCTATAATACACAGATTCATACTAGATAGAGGTTGTCCCATATGTTATAGAGGTAATATGATTTATAATACACAGGTTCATACTAGATAGAGGTTGTCCCATAAGTTATGGAGGTAATATGATCTATAATACACAGGTTCATACTGAATAGTGGTTGTCCCATAAGTTATAGAGGTAATATGATATAATATGAAGGAACTATTTTTGGAAATGACGATATGATAAAATGGAAACGTTGAAAACGTAGTAAGGATTTATTTTATTGATTACTCTATCCATGCTCTGTGTGGGCAGAATGAAGCTTATGGTGTTAATTTTGATTTCAAAATTAAAAAGTGATCTCTTAATCTGCACAATTACATTGGCAACTTCAGGTCTATGTTTTTGTGATTTTGTCAATCAGTTTTTATCTAATTTCCTAAGTATTACCTGTTACAATTAATACACTGATGTCAGGGCTTTCAGTAACGCGTCCTTAATATTAGGAGGACCCAGGTTTTGATGGACTCCAAAAAATTTAATGACCCGTCCCTTGGACGCAGAGTCCTGTGTTTTCATTAACAAAATTGATAGACTCGGAAAAAGATCTTACCTTCAGTCTTTTATTTGGTCAAAATCCACTTAATAAACCAAGGATATTCTATTTCTAAAGGAAATACAATATTTTCTTTTAAAGTTTCCTTTTTGGAAGTTGGTTTCCGATCGAAATAGTACGAGGCCTGTGATAGGACAATCACTAAATAGTTGCTACAGTACCGGGCAGTAATCTGTACGAGTCCTATAATTGGCCACGATTATTGATCACGCATGCGTCTTAATAATTTTAACCAATCAAATGAATTTGTTGCGCATGTGCATAAAACGGAACTAATAAATGGAACCTCTCAAACTGGCAAAAGTTAATAAAATCCACCGAAATTAAGCAAGTTTGGCAACATTTAAGCAAATTTGGCAAAACTTCAGCAAATTTGGCAAAATTTAATCGAAAAAGGCAGAAATTGAGCAGATTTTAATTCTTTTTACCAAATTCACCGTTAGGTGTCTCCAAAAAAACTTGCCAAAAATATTCGAACCCCCTCCTGTCAAATCCTGGCTACACCAAGATTGTAGATATAGATGTTAAACACATTTAAAGTGCAAGTGAACTTACTGTATTCTCTCTATAAAGTCATCAGGTGGTTCACCCTCCTGAAGTTTCATCTTCTTAGTTGGACTTTCGTCAGTCTCAGACATCTTTCTAAACACCTTTAGATGGCAGCACAAGTTCCTAATGGCACAAAAAGTAAAAAGCTTAGAAATAGTGCTACAAGCAGTTTTGCAAGAAAGGTTGAAGTACAACTCACAAGCTACAATCAGAACTTTCTAGAAACACGGAAGCATATTTCTAGGGACGTTCAAAATGCAAATTCCTAATTAGCTACAAATATTAAAGTTTCTAGAAAGCTGCAAGCACATTCAAAGTGTAATTTGCAAATTAGCTACAAAAAGTGCAACTTTCTAGAAAGCTGCAAGCATATTTTTGATGACATACTAAGTGTTATTTCCTAATTATCAACAAGTGCAATTTTCAAGAAAGCTACAAGCACATTTCTAGAAAGCTGCAAGCACATATCTAGCATCCTCTGATCACAGGGCTTCAAAACCCAGAATATATTCTTTCTGTTTACCCTCTGCGATAAGCAGCTAGCATTTCCCAAATTAAGAACTCGCAATCGATTGGCTGTCGCAACACTGCCACAGAAATCATGTACAAGTCATTGCGCATAATTAGATCACATGATTCAGTTTAATCGGGCGCTTCCAAATTGGTTATAGCAGGGGGGAAGAAGGAGGTATGGATTCTGGATACCTGCTTTTAGGAGGATGATATCTAGAGACCTTCAAAGTGTAATTTCCAAATGAGCTACAAAAAGTGCAACTTTCTAGAAAGCTGCAAGCACATATCTAGAAACATTGAAAGTGTAGCTTCCTATTCCTAATAAGCTACAATAAATGTAACTTTCTAGAAAGTTGCAAGCACATTTCAAGGGACATTCAAAGGAATTTCCCTGTTACATGAAGCTACAAAAATAAAACTTTCTAGACAGCTGCAAGCAATTTCTGCAATTCCCAAAGGCTAGAACATAAGACTTTCTAGACAGCTGCAAGCAATTTCTGCAATTCCCAAAGGACAGAACATAAGACTTTCTAGAAAGCTGCAAGCAATTTCTGCAATTCCCAAAGGACAGAACATAAGACTTTCTAGAAAGCTGCAAGCAATTTCTGCAATTCCCAAAGGACAGCACATAAGACTTTCTAGACAGCTACAAGCAATTTCTGCAATTCCCAAAGGACAAAACATAAGACTTTCTAGAAAGCTGCAAGCAATTTCTGCAATTTCCAAAGGACAGAACATAAGACTTTCTAGACAGCTGCAAGCAATTTCTGCAATTCCCAAAGGACAGAACATAAGACTTTCTAGACAGCTGCAAGCAATTTCTGCAATTCCCAAAGGACAGAACATAAGACTTTCTAGACAGCTGCAAGCAATTTCTGCAATTCCCAAAGGACAGAACATAAGACTTTCTAGACAGCTGCAAGCAATTTCTGCAATTCCCAAAGGACAGAACATAAGCTTGACAGACTTGACTTCTAGTTAGTCTGTCGGATACAGACTAAAACAGGGGTCTACTTTTCAACAGATGGATATGGAAACTTGTGAAGGAATGAGGCATGATTGCTCTGAACGAACTGCTAGGAGTTATGGACAACAATGGAAATATTTTTTTCAATTAAATTTTTCTTCCTAAGAACACTGCCTTCACTGTCATGATGAGTTTCATAATGTTACTTAGTAGGAGTGAGGACATATAGAACATTCATTCAAGTGGATACATGGTTATATAACAGAATTTCATTATGTTTATGTTATGTTAGAAATATAAGTGTCACCTCATGAATGAGACCCTCATGGCCTTTTTGATGGTAGTAGACATTCTATGAATTAACACTGTAACCTTAATTCTGTCCAGTGGCTCCCACTGTAGGTCTTGAAGAGCTTTGGTGACGCAGCCTGGTTCCCTCGAGTGACATTTGGTTACAAACCTGGCTGCTCTTCTCTGTACCTGTTCCAACATATCAATATATTTTTGTTGGTATGGATCCCATGCCGAGCTGGCATACTCTAAATTAGGCCGGACTAGTGACTTATACGCCTGAGCCTTCACTTTTTCAGGGCATTGATGGAGGTTGCGCCTGAGGAATCCAAGCACCTTATTGGCTTTGGATACAATAGTTTGAATATGTGTAGTCCAGCGTAAGTTATTTGTGATGTCAATACCTAGGTATGGGATGTGTGTTACCGACTTAAGGTTTTCCCCTAGCATGGTGTAATTGTGAATGATAGGGGATTTACCTTTGTGAATATTTAGCACATAGCATTTTGATGTCATAAATAAAAGGCTGTCGTCAGCAAATAGCTTAAGACTGGCTGAGGATGATAGGTTATTGCCCATATCATTGATATAAACAAGGAAACAGAGTGGTCCAAGAACTGTTCCTTGAGGAACTCCTGATTTTACTGAGTTTTTGAACTTGATTCGCCATTGAGCACTACCTGTTGTGATCTTCCCACAAGCCAGTATCTGAACCAGTTCAAGTTATTATTGCGAATTCCATAATAGTCAAGTTTGAGCAAGAGGCGTTCGTGAGCCACCGTATCAAACGCTTTGGAAAAGTCTTATTCCAACATGTCTGTTTGTTTATGGTTGTCGAGGGCCCGAGCTATATTCTCTGTTGTATTGACAAGTTGGGTTTCACGTGAGTGCTTTGACCTGAATCCATGTTGGAAGTTTACTAGAATTTCATAGAGGTCAAAGTGGGCCATAATATGATGGAATATAATATGTTCCATTATTTTACATGGAACTGACGTCAGAGATACAGGCCTGTAATTCACAACCTCATCCCTTCGTCCCTTTTTGTAGACAGCAGTAACATTGGCATGTTTCCAGTCCATAGGCACAAAGCCTTCATCGATGGACTGTTGAAAAATTATTTGAAGGAATGGCGATATGCTGTCACTGCATTCCTTCAGGACCCTAGTCGGAATAAGATCGGTCCAGTGGCTTTTGATGGATTTAGGCCAGTTAGCAATTTGTGAATTCCTTTTGTTGAAATTTTGATATTTGGCATTTCAGGAATTTGACTGGGTACCATTGTCGGTAAAGTAGCATCCTCATCTGTGAATACAGAATTGTATTGGTCATTGAGGATGTTTGCTTTCTGGGCGGCGTCTGTTATTTCGTCGCCATCTTTGTTACGGAGCACGCTGATACCTGATGCATCTTTGCGTTTAGACTTTATGTAGCTCTAGAAGCGTTTGGTAATGCCTTTGTGCTGAACATTCTCATTTATGATTTCACTTTCATCAATGTCAACAGATCGTTGATGTAGCGTTGATGTTCTTTACGAATTTCACTATGGATTTATTTCCGTAGTGATTTGTATTTATGCCAATGATGAGGTTCATTTGAGCTTTTGGCAACATTATATCATCTTTGTTTCTGTCGGATCATTCTCAGTATCCTGGTGGTAATCCAGGGTACTTTGAATTTCCCACTAAGAGTTTTACTTGGAATATGCTCATTGATTGACGATATTAATGTATATTTGAAGGAGGACCAGTTGTCTTCAACTGATCTATTTTCAGAGTTCTCTTTCAGCTCGCTGAACTTAGATCGTAGAGTCTCTTTAAGTCCAGTCCATTCTGCCCGCTTGTATATGTGGACCTTACGAGGCTTCGTTTTCTGAATTTTCATTTTTAGGTTAATATCGCATAGGACTGCCTCATGATCACTCATGCCCGGAACCACCGAGATCCTTTCTGCGAGGTTTGGGCATGTAGTGAATACTAAGTCAAGGATGTTATTTTGTCTAGTTGGTTCCTTGACTAGTTGGGTTAGGCCATGATCATCAGTTATTGTAATCATCTTCTCATTAAGATCATTAGAATATTGAGAATTAGGCCTTATAGTTCCATAATCTCCCAATCGATGTCTGGTAAGTTGAAGTCACCACATAAAAAGATGTTCTTCATATGTGTATTACCATGAGCATATTATTTATCGAGGGATGTTTGGAGCGAGTCCAAAGTACCAGTATCGTTGTTTGGTTGACGATAGAAGGATCCAAACAGTATGTCCCCATTTGATAGAGATGCTTTGGACCATATGATTTCGCAATCAGCTGTCGCTTCATATTCGACTGATATGAGGTCACTTTTGACTGCGATAAGGACGCCGCCAGCACCTTTCTTTCGGTCTTTCCTGTATGGAGGTAGGCTAAGGTAGTCTTGACCGAATATCCATTTGCTGTCGATGGTGTTGTCCAGGTGAGTCTCACAGCCTATGATGACATCTGGCTTGTGAGTTTCAATTAGTTGTTGAAGGTGTAGTTGATTCTCATGACTAATTAGACTGCGGAAGTTGACAGACATGAGGCGAACCTGGTTTCGCCTCTTTCGTGCAGTCGGCCTCGGTGGTTCTGATTCAGTAGAATCAGATGATGATGACGAATTGTCAAGATCAGAGAGAGCGCTGAAGGAGTTTGTTACCGAGGAATGAGAAAGAGTGGAATCATTGAAGAAGCTGTTGGAAAATTAGGAAGGGCACATCCAGGGCAGATCCAGCTGAAACTGCCCGCGTTGAGAAAAACATTGTACTCAGCAGAGGAAACGTTGCCACATTTGATGTGTACCCATGTGCCGCATTCAAGGGCGCGATGATTCTTGGCAACTGCTTTCTGGCACATACCGCAGGGAAATTTAACAGGACCTGGGTTTGGGTGGATGTCACCACTAAGAATAAGACATACATGTAGGAAAAGCAGTGGTGGACGATTTCTATTTGTTTTATGAAAAATAGCATGCTCCAGCATAGAGCGGACAAATCTTTCCATACCAGCCTGTGAAACATCATTCAAATTCTAATCAAAAAATATGTAGGCCGTTATACAAACCTTAATATCTGAACACTTTGATAACTTCGATGGACGGTTGAAATCATGCAATTCGGTCCAGAGCATCGGGAAAATAAAGATTTTGTAAATCCAGCTTTTCAACTACATTCTACAAACGAAAATGTTTAAATATTTTGAAATATAAACTTTGAAAAGATGTCATATATAGTAAAATCTAAATAATAGTAAATAAAGTGTTAATTAATATTCAATCTGTCTATAAATTAGCATCAAAGCTATTTTTAGTATTAATATAAAGCCATTTCGTTTCAGCTTTTAGTTTTGTTTTAGTTTACCAAAACATTTTGGTTTGAGAGTACATAAAATTATTAGAAAAACAAGAATTACAAAACAAAAGTCGTAATAAACTTTCTATAAAATGACGATACCAAAGCCAGGTTTGGGTGAAAAGAAAGACAACGAAGAAAATGAAGCGTTTGACAGTCCAGAAGTTGTCATTGGAGGAAGTTTGGTGAGTTTTTAAAGTCAGTATTCTGATACAAAAATGTGGGATTTACAAATATTAAATTTTTATCATGTCATTTTGAATAATACTTAAGGAAGTTGAAAAACTTCTTCATATTTAGCTTATGGACTTTCAATATAGACTTATTAATACAAAATTCAGAATACAGAGTTCCCACAACTTTTTTATCACAAACATAGGCCAAGGGAAGAGTAATAGTAAGCTGTATATAGAAGAGACAGGTCCACAAGTAAGATTGAAAAATTTTCAAATTTTTTTAGTCTTGGCACTGGTTCTCCTTACTAATATCAAATTGTATTCCCAAATCTCTCCAAAATCTTCTTCAAAGTGTTTTTCAAACTTATATCATTGTTTTTTTCAAATCTTTATCTAAAAACTGCATATAATACTGCATATAAAACAACAACTATGGAAACCTGCAATTGCCTGGCAAGCTGAAACTGATTGTCACTGGTGGAGGTCAGGGAGGTCAGCAGTGACCAATCAGATCACTTGTTTACTAATGAACTTGCCAGGCAATTGCAGGTTTTCAGAAATTCTCTCTTTTAGACAGCATTATTCACTCTACATTATCTGACTGAGTTTCAATCTTAGGTAAGAGCTACAAACTATCAATTTTCTATCAACTGCCCATTGCTTTTTGAAAATAATACACTAAATATTGTTGAAATCTCCATCTTAACAAGTGGTCTAAGTTAGAGTTGTTCACCTGTCTCTTCTATATACTGCTTACTATTACTTTACCCTTGGCCTATGATCACAAACGTGTGTCAGTTACCATATTCTATATTCCAGAGTATAAATAAGAAGACACTCTTTGTTTTGAATTTGTCTAGGGCGAAAGAGTGTAATGTCGACACCATTTTGGGGTAACTTCGACATGTGGGGAAACTTTGACACCTCGATGTTTGTTTGCTACAATGATTTCCGATCTAGGAGGAAGCCATTTTTTTTCTCGCATGGATCGAGATCTCGCAATTTTTCCTGAAATCAAACATGGCGGAAAACGGAAATTCTTTTCTAATTAGTAAGTGTCGAAGTTACCCTGCTCTTATGTCGACATTACCCCACACGTCGACTTTACACCCCTTTGCCCTAAATTGCCCAGCAGGGTTATTTTTCTTGATGTAAACATACTGTACTCCTGGTAAATTTCGACGCTATAAAATTTCGCGATTTTTCAAAATTGCAATTTCGCGGATTTGAGTTGATGACATTTCGGGGATTTCACAAGTTGAATTTTTCCGATTACCGTGAATCAATGCGTATCTGGCTATTTTAGCCCATTCAGAATCCGAATAATGTTTGTATTTCCCACGTTTAGAGTATTTATTTGAATATTCTTGAATGGCTTTTTCAACTTCAATTTGAAGGATATCATTGTCGTCAACAGTTCTTGCCTTTGTTGGCCTAATAAAATGTTAGACATTTTAGGCCTTTTTAAAGGTTTGCGATTTTACTACATTCGCGAACAAAGCGTTATAAAATGCACGCAAACAATACCTGGAGTACAGTAACAAACTCACCTCACCGAAGGTGAATGCATTTGTACTGACATTCTGTCCAACTAGTGTAGAATTTCATCATATTGATGGCCTATCAATATTTATTCCGATTCAAACAAAAATGAAAACAATTTTCAGAGAATTGGGGATTGGGGTCCATATTATTATTATTATTAACTGTTATTTTCGCCATTCATAGGTGAGACGTCACAATCTGTAGATACCCAGATGATTGAATAGAGCACAGCCATGCATATATGGAGAAATAGAGAATGTTCATTATTGGCTATGCTGCATTGAGTGGTTGAGAAATTCAATTAGAGCACGGTCATGTTTGAATTCGATTTTGAATATACATGTAGTTGTCAATTTTAAGGCAGCAATTTTTTATGATGTTTAGCTACTTTTATGTTATATTCTACATTTTGTCTACCTGTGAGCCTCATTTTCTAATTTCAAATGGGTGCACATAGCTTTTCAGGTGGGTGTAAGCCTATTCAAAATATTACGTTGGTGCAGATAAGATAATGAGACCACCTTTTGATCTCTGAACCTCTTAAACAGTACAGACTTTATATCTGTTGAGTCCATTCCTTGCTCACTCCACTCCTTTTCACTATATTTTGCTAATTTAAAGCCTGAACATCCTGACATGCTTTGTACATGATCTATCTAGATGAAGCCCCAGATGATTTTATAACACTATTGAATTCATAATGATGTGAACATGGGAGCAAAGTACCTGTTGACTTGCTATCTCATAAACCCAAATTGAAAAAGTCATTGTGACATAACAATTGTAATAATAATTTTCTGACTCAATAGTTTTAATGAATTGAAACTGTATATAACAAGTGTGACCTTCAGCAGCCAAGTTCAAGTTGAAGTCAGGTCAATCAATATAAGCAATTTACTAATTGCATTATTTTCAAGTTTTATTCTCACAATTCGGGATCTAATCCAAGGGACATTTCATTTATATATTACAGGGTGGTCAAAAAAACGGCAACCCTAGTTTTTCCTAATATATTTGTCATTCCAACAAATAACTCCCTGATATTTTACACATTTGTACATCATTCAATTTCTTACCAACCTGCCATATT
Source organism: Owenia fusiformis (assembly GCA_903813345.2). Taxonomy (NCBI): domain Eukaryota; kingdom Metazoa; phylum Annelida; class Polychaeta; order Sabellida; family Oweniidae; genus Owenia; species Owenia fusiformis. The sequence continues at coordinate 91,869 of CAIIXF020000004.1, read as the reverse complement.
TCATGACCATCGGACTGATAGTCACAATATTACTGCATTTAAAGCAACATGCCACTTTCTTGCTGTCTGAGCTGGTCTGTTATTCAAATGAACTCCATTTCCAACTTGATGCACTGGTAAACTCTAATAATTATGTATTCCTGGGGAGCCAAGCACTTGATGAAGTAGTGGAGAGGCACCTTCACACAGACAGATGCACAATTTAGTGTGTTTTCAGGAGATAGGATCCTTTACCTTTGATGATACCAACGGATATGCAATGACTGTCAACATCAAACTCTATTTTGTGATTCCCATGGATTTCATGGGGACTTTAGGTGAACCCAGGGTGGTTGATAGGCAGCAACAGTGGTTCCAACAAGACAGAATCATACCCCATTCTCCAAATGATGCACAATAATGGCTTTGGGACCACTTCAATGACCACATTATCAGCAGTACAACAGACAATGAATGGGCACCCCATATCCCAGATTTGGCCTTATTTAATCTTTGCCAGTGGGGATACCCCAAAGATAGAGTGTAGGGTAATAACACCAGAAAGACATTTGACCTCAAAATAAAGATCACATGTGTCGTTCAGGCCATACTTGCTGAGGAATGCAGTTATGTCATTGACAGGTTTGGAAAATGTATGCAGGTTTGCCCACAGCACGATATTTGAAAACTGGGGCACCTTGTTTAAAGTGGTGTAACATTGCGACTATCAGTCCAATGTTCATGAAATAACCCAGTCTAGTATGAAATTGAATGATGTACATGTGTGTTAAATATCAGGGCAAAATCTCTAAAAATAACAAAGATATGAGGAAAAATTAGGGTTGCCGTTTTTTTGACCACCCTGTATAAGCCATTACAATATATGTTGAAAAATTTATATCTATTGATAAACCAATTCTTATAACATCAAAAAAATAGTTCAAATGATGTGGGATGGACAAATCCAATCTCGAAGTCCGTATGCATTTAAAAGAATCAACATTCATCTGCAAAGCCGATGCCACATTCCATAAACACAATATTCCTTGGCTTGTTTCGATTCCTATTTCTCAACCATTAATGCCAAATGTAATAGAAGATGGTTAACTCAATTTAGTGTCAATCTGAACATAAGAAGAATATTGGAATTTGAGACATCAGACCTGTTGGTCGGAGTTCAAGTTTAATATCCACTCTTGTAACTTTCAAAAAAATGAAAAAATGACATAAACATATTCGATAGTACATGTACATAATTGACATATTTTGCACTTTACCTTTAATCTGTTCAAGTCTTTACTCAACAAAGTAATGGCTATTTGCCAAATGACTTATGTAGCCCCTTATAAATTAATTGTTACATGAGTGAAAATTGAACCTTTTAAAGTTTTTTCTTACATTTTGAAGGTTTCCTTTCTCTATAATAGAAGGGGAAAAGCCTTGTTTCTGGATCATTCTTTCAAAAAAAAAAATTTCTGTTAAAGGAACTTTGCAGGGGCCTTAGTAATTGATTACTACATTAGAGTAATGAATTGAAAATATTTATTCTGTTTGCCAAGTTTGGGAATAAAATGTCCTGTTGGGTTAGCAAATAGAAAGTAAAGTTGAAAAGAGTGAACAGTTGGCAAAGAAGAAATTATAAGGGGGGTGTCTGACATTGTGGAATAATTATAGGATATCCTATGATTTTGAGGAATATCATTTTTATCTACGAGGTGATATTGATATCTGCACAAGAGAGCAAAGCGAAAGAGTGCATATATCAATATCACCGAGTAGATAAAAATGATATTCTGAAAAAATCATAGGATGTTCTTATTATCCTACACTTACTAGTAGTGTACTTAATGCAATATCCTCCGGTCATTCATTTCGCCAATAGATATCAACTTTATTTTTTAATGTTGTTATTATACATGTAGCACACTAAGTGTAGGATAATTATAAAGGATATCATATGATTTTGAGGAATATCATTTTTATCTATGAGGTGATATTGATATCTGCACGAGAGAGAGCGAAGCGAACGAGTGCATATATCAATATCACCGAAAAGATTAAAGTGGTATTCTGAAAAAATCATAGGATGTTCTTATTATCCTACACTTGCAAAGAGTGTTCTAAATGTATAATATCATTGCAAAATGAATTGGAAGTTAAACGAGCCTTTGGAAAAGGTGAAGTTTGACTGGAATTCTACCTGATTCATTGATTCAAGGAGATCATGTGCCCATACCCAGTGACTACCCTCCCTTTATTATACTCCAGTGTGTGGTGTGAACTTTAACATACTTTATTTACCTATGATTAAAGTATTCTAGATCACAAACGTAAGTCAAAATAATTTCAGAACTATTGATTTGAATTCACGTTTGATTTATTCATCTAGACACATTCATCGTTAAAGGCTGATTACTTATTAGTCTGTTGCGTGCGCAATGCTTTCTCACGTGATCTCCTTGAATATGTAACATGGTAGAATTTCATGCCAAATAGAGTCAATTTTGGAGAATCAACAAGCGCATCAACCACACAATAAAAAGCTCAATTCACTTATTTAAGAGTGAAATGCAATATAAGCCTTAAATATTAATTAGAAACAGAAATTCACCTGGTGTAAACTTTGAATATTGTCATTAAATTATACTGTGTTCATCTTTGTACATCAATTCAATCTAATTTTGCAGTGCCTGAAAATCATTGTTAACATGTCAATTTGCAGTATGCTGTGCCTGGAAATCATTATTAACATATCAGGGTCTCATTTGCAGTATGATGTGTCTTGACTATCATTGGTAAAATTTCAGGGTCTCATTTGCAGTATGCTGTGCCTGGACTATCATTGGTAAAATTTCAGGGTCTCATTTGCAGTATGCTGTGCCTGGACTATCATTGGTAAAATTTCAGGGTCTCATTTGCAGTATGCTGTGCCTGGACTATCATTGGTAAAATTCCAGGGTCTCATTTGCAGTACGCTGTGCCGGGACTATCATTGGTAACATATCAGGATCTCATTTACAGTATGATGTGCCTGGACTATCATTGTTAACATATCAGGATCTCATTTGCAGTAAGCTGTGCCTGGACTATCATTGATAACATATCAGGATCTCATTTGCAGTATGATGTGCCTGGACTATCATTGATAACATTTGCAAAATGCAATTTTTTATTATTTATTATTTGTTGTGTTATTGAAGAATTTTGCAATTATTTCCTTGTTTGAACTATAATTTCAAATAACAAGTTATTCTATTTTTCATTATTTTAAATATTTCATTTTACATTTTCAGCCTGAGAAGAAAGACGAGCCTGCTCCATTGGCATTGATCCCCCCAAGGCAGCCATTGGTGGTAAGACGTAGCAGGTTTATGAACCTCTGTGTCCTGATCGCAGCCCTGATTGTCCTGACCATTGGTACAATTGGTGGAATCTATCTTTACAGGCACCTTGCACATAGCAGAGTAAGTATATTCTGTATAGTACTATATTCTTGTGTGTCCTGATCGCAGCGCTGATTGTCCTGACCATTAGTACAATTGGTAACCAAAAACACCTCAAACTGTGAACGCCTGCCAATCTGAACACTTTATCTTGTTTCAGTTGTATTCAGATTAGACAGGTTTTACTTTATGTTTTACTTTTTAGCAGAACCGCATTGGTCGCTGTGGAGTTAACTACTATGAGGAAACTCAAGAGCCAGTTAGTGAGGCCTTCTTCCAGGAAAAGTCACATCACAAAGGTCACGGCCACCACAAGGCGCACAAACACAGAAAGCACTTTGGACATTTCTCAGTGAGTCTTTTTTCTAAAAATATCCAACGGTTGTGTTAATTTTCTTTCTGAAATGTGAATTTTCTGGCATTTTTGAATTGTTTTGATATATCTTTATTTAATGCCTTGCTGAATGTTCAATTTCAGTTTTTTCATCATTCAAAACAATCAATAAATCCTTATTAGGGGAGGCATCAAAAGTTTGATGTCGGATTGGAAACTAAATAAATTAAGTTTTGACTTTGACCCACCGGCCTTCCACCAAAAAACTAAATACCCCAGTTTGAGAATTTCAAAAATGATTTCTAAAAATGATCTAGTTTTTTGTTAATTCCTATCGTAATTTGAGGCTTTTAACAACAGATATAAAATCCATTGGAATGATATTGACGAAAAGAGCATCAGATGAAATCTTTATTTTTAAAGACTATTCCAAGGCATTCAGAGTCAAAATTGTAAAAAATTTGAAATGTTGAAATTTGTCAAAATTTGTAATGGCTTTGAACCCCCTCCCCCTAACTAGATTTATTTAGTTTTCGAGCCGACATCGAACTTTTGATGCCTCCCCCTAAATAGCTTTTTTATTTTCAATATTCATTGCTATTTACACCAAATGATAAATTAATAACTAAATTATTAATTGAATGTTGTTATACAAGGACGATCAGAAGATATTGGAATGGAGTGGTTGAAAAACCAATCCCGTGTGTTCCTCTGAAGTTCACACTTATTTCCTTTACATGCTGCATTACATTTTCTTAATAATATACTATTTAGGAAGTGACTGAGATCACAGACCAGTATGAGAAGATTGACGTTCCAATGTTTGATGAAGTCTCTGGTTTACATTTTCTTTATAATATACCATTTAGGAAATGACTAAGATCACAGACCAGTATGAGAAGATTGATGTCCCAATGTTTGATGAAGTCTCTGGTTTACATTTTCTTTATAATATACCATTTAGGAAATGACTAAGATCACAGACCAGTATGAGAAGATTGATGTCCCAATGTTTGATGAAGTCTCTGCTTTACATTTTCTTTATAATATACCATTTAGGAAATGACTAAGATCACAGACCAGTATGAGAAGATTGACGTCCCAATGTTTGATGAAGTCTCTGGTTTACATTTTCTTTATAATATACCATTTAGGAAATGACTAAGATCACAGACCAGTATGAGAAGATTGACGTCCCAATGTTTGATGAAGTCTCTGCTTTACATTTTCTTTATAATATACCATTTAGGAAATGACTAAGATCACAGACCAGTATGAGAAGATTGACGTTCCAATGTTTGATGAAGTCTCTGGTTTACATGTTCTTTATAATAAACCATTTAGGAAATGACTAAGATCACAGACCAGTATGAGAAGATTGATGTCCCAATGTTTGCTGAAGTCTCTGCTTTACATTTTCTTTATAATATACCATTTAGGAAATGACTAAGATCACAGACCAGTATGGGAAGATTGACGTTCCAATGTTTGCTGAAGTCTCTGCTTTACATTTTCTTTATAATATACCATTTAGGAAATGACTAAGTCACAGACCAGTATGAGAAGATTGACGTCCCAATGTTTGCTGAAGTCTCTGCTTTACATTTTCTTTATAATATACCATTTAGGAAATGACTAAGTCACAGACCAGTATGAGAAGATTGACGTCCCAATGTTTGATGAAGTCTCTGCTTTACATTTTCTTTATAATATACCATTTAGGAAATGACTAAGATCACAGACCAGTATGAGAAGATTGATGTCCCAATGTTTGCTGAAGTCTCAGTTTTACATTTTCTTTATAATATACCATTTAGGAAATGACTGAGATCACAGACCAGTATGAGAAGATTGACGTCCCAATGTTTGATGAAGTCTCTGCTTTACATTTTCTTTATAATATACCATTTAGGAAATGACTAAGATCACAGACCAGTATGAGAAGATTGATGTCCCAATGTTTGATGAAGTCTCTGCTTTACATTTTCTTTATAATAATACCATTTAGGAAATGACTGAGATCACAGACCAGTATGAGAAGATTGATGTCCCAATGTTTGATGAAGTCTCTGCTTTACATTTTCTTTATAATATACCATTTAGGAAATGACTAAGATCACAGACCAGTATGAGAAGATTGATGTCCCAATGTTTGATGAAGTCTCTGCTTTACATTTTCTTTATAATAATACCATTTAGGAAATGACTAAGATCACAGACCAGTATGAGAAGATTGACATCCCAATGTTTGATGAAGTCTCTGCTTTACATTTTCTTTATAATATACCATTTAGGAAATGACTGAGATCACAGACCAGTATGAGAAGATTGACATCCCAATGTTTAATGAAGTCTCTGCTTTACATTTTCTTTATAATATACCATTTAGGAAATGACTAAGATCACAGACCAGTATGGGAAGATTGACGTCCCAATGTTTGCTGAAGTCTCTGCTTTACATTTTCTTTATAATATACCATTTAGGAACTGACTGAGATCACAGACCAGTATGAGAAGATTGACGTCCCAATGTTTAATGAAGTCTCTGCTTTACATTTTCTTTATAATAAACCATTTAGGAAATGACTGAGATCACAGACCAGTATGGGAAGATTGACGTCCCAATGTTTGATGAAGTCTCAGTTTTACATTTTCTTTATAATATACCATTTAGGAAATGACTAAGATCACAGACCAGTATGAGAAGATTGACGTCCCAATGTTTGATGAAGTCTCTGCTTTACATTTTCTTTATAATATATCATTTAGGAAATGACTAAGATCACAGACCAGTATGAGAAGATTGACGTCCCAATGTTTGATGAAGTCTCAGTTTTACATTTTCTTAATAATATACCATTTAGGAAATGACTGAGATCACAGACCAGTATGAGAAGATTGACGTCCCAATGTTTGATGAAGTCTCTGCTTTACATTTTCTTTATAATATACCATTTAGGAAATGACTGAGATCACAGACCAGTATGAGAAGATTGATGTCCCAATGTTTGATGAAGTCTCTGCTTTACATTTTCTTTATAATATACCATTTAGGAAATGACTAAGATCACAGACCAGTATGGGAAGATTGACATCCCAATGTTTGCTGAAGTCTCAGTTTTACATTTTCTTTATAATATACCATTTAGGAAATGACTGAGATCACAGACCAGTATGAGAAGATTGACATCCCAATGTTTGCTGAAGTCTCTGCTTTACATTTTCTTTATAATATACCATTTAGGAAATGACTAAGATCACAGACCAGTAAGAGAAGATTGACGTTCCAATGTTTGCTGAAGTCTCTGCTTTACATTTTCTTTATAATATACCATTTAGGAAATGACTAAGATCACAGACCAGTATGAGAAGATTGACGTCCCAATGTTTGATGAAGTCTCTGCTTTACATTTTCTTTATAATATATCATTTAGGAAATGACTAAGATCACAGACCAGTATGAGAAGATTGACGTCCCAATGTTTGATGAAGTCTCTGCTTTACATTTTCTTTATAATATACCATTTAGGAAATGACTGAGATCACAGACCAGTATGAGAAGATTGACGTCCCAATGTTTGATGAAGTCTCTGCTTTACATTTTCTTTATAATATACCATTTAGGAAATGACTGAGATCACAGACCTGTATGAGAAGATTGACGTCCCAATGTTTGATGAAGTCTCTTCTTTACATTTTCTTTATAATATACCATTTAGGAAATGACTAAGATCACAGACCAGTATGGGAAGATTGACGTCCCAATGTTTGATGAAGTCTCTGGTTTACATTTTCTTTATAATATACCATTTAGGAAATGACTGAGATCACAGACCAGTATGAGAAGATTGACATCCCAATGTTTGCTGAAGTCTCTGCTTTACATTTTCTTTATAATATATCATTTAGGAAATGACTAAGATCACAGACCAGTATGAGAAGATTGACGTCCCAATGTTTGATGAAGTCTCTGCTTTACATTTTCTTTATAATATATCATTTAGGAAATGACTAAGATCACAGACCAGTATGAGAAGATTGACATCCCAATGTTTGATGAAGTCTCTGCTTTACATTTTCTTTATAATATACCATTTAGGAAATGACTGAGATCACAGACCAGTATGAGAAGATTGACGTCCCAATGTTTGATGAAGTCTCTTCTTTACATTTTCTTTATAATATACCATTTAGGAAATGACTAAGATCACAGACCAGTATGAGAAGATTGATGTCCCAATGTTTGATGAAGTCTCTGCTTTACATTTTCTTTATAATATACCATTTAGGAAATGACTAAGATCACAGACCAGTATGAGAAGATTGATGTCCCAATGTTTGATGAAGTCTCTGCTTTACATTTTCTTTATAATAATACCATTTAGGAAATGACTGAGATCACAGACCTGTATGAGAAGATTGATGTCCCAATGTTTGATGAAGTCTCTGGTTTACATTTTCTTTATAATATACCATTTAGGAAATGACTAAGATCACAGACCAGTATGAGAAGATTGACGTTCCAATGTTTGATGAAGTCTCTGCTTTACATTTTCTTTATAATATACCATTTAGGAAATGACTAAGATCACAGACCAGTATGAGAAGATTGACGTCCCAATGTTTGATGAAGTCTCTTCTTTACATTTTCTTTATGATACCATTTAGGAAATGACTAAGATCACAGACCAGTATGGGAAGATTGACGTCCCAATGTTTGATGAAGTCTCTGCTTTACATTTTCTTTATAATATACCATTTAGGAAATGACTAAGATCACAGACCAGTATGAGAAGATTGATGTCCCAATGTTTGATGAAGTCTCTGCTTTACATTTTCTTTATAATATACCATTTAGGAAATGACTAAGATCACAGACCAGTATGAGAAGATTGATGTCCCAATGTTTGATGAAGTCTCTGCTTTACATTTTCTTTATAATATTTTGATAAAGTCTCTGCTTTACATTTTCTTTATAATATACCATTTAGGAAATGACTAAGATCACAGACCAGTATGAGAAGATTGATGTCCCAATGTTTGCTGAAGTCTCTGCTTTACATTTTCTTTATAATATACCATTTAGGAAATGACTAAGATCACAGACCAGTATGAGAAGATTGACGTCCCAATGTTTGCTGAAGTCTCTGCTTTACATTTTCTTTATAATATACCATTTAGGAAATGACTGAGATCACAGACCAGTATGAGAAGATTGACGTCCCAATGTTTGCTGAAGTCTCTGCTTTACATTTTCTTTATAATAAACCATTTAGGAAATGACTGAGATCACAGACCAGTATGAGAAGATTGACGTTCCAATGTTTGATGAAGTCTCAGTTTTACATTTTCTTTATAATATACCATTTAGGAAATGACTGAGATCACAGACCAGTATGAGAAGATTGATGTCCCAATGTTTGATGAAGTCTCAGCTTCTACTGTACTACATGACTTTGAAAGGGTATGTAGCTGGCCAATCACAGTTCACTATTCGTGGTCATGTGACCTTTTCTAATCAATTCCAATTCATTATCATAGTCATGTGACCTCATATGTATGATGAAGTCTCTGCTTCTACTGTACTAATGACTTTGAAAGGGTATGCAAATTACATGATATTCAGAATAAAGGCAACATTTTACTGCATTCCACATGACAATGAATAACTTACTAAACAAGATTATTGATAATCTTGTTGACATGCAGATTTAAAAATAAATTTGCAACTAATACTCTGAATTCTGCATGTCTGATTCCATTTGAGGAAGAAACACGGGAGCTGTAGAGTGTGTATTATAAACAGCTGTGAAGATTATCAGCAATATTTTTTCTAAATTTTGATTCCAATTTGGGAAACACTCTCTGCGCTCATTAGAGAATACAGTAATTCCATGTCACACTCTGCTATAATCATCTTTATTTCACAGAACTTGACGGCAATAGTTGACCACCAAGACCAGAGCTGTTTTGTTATGAAGTTGAACAGGACTGAAGTGAAGCCTCCTAAAGGATTCTGGGATTTGATCACCAAAATGAGGGTAACTTGTATTGCTATGGTAACACTTATTGCTATTGAAGAAAATTGAATATTCTAAAGATGCATGATATCAAGTATTCTTCATATTGGAATTGATACACATTTCATAGTGGCATACCTGTAATTTCATAATGTAAAATGTTAACAGTATGTCATTGATAATAAAATGTTCTTTTGGCATCCTCTAGACTAAACTCCTTTATTGACCCAGGTCCTTTAAACTGCCTCATTGACTAAGGTCCTTTAAACTGCATTATTTACCAAGGTCCTTTAAACTCCCTTATTGATCCAGTTACATAATACTTCCCTATTCACACATATATCCTTCATACTCTTTTATTGTCCCAGGTCCTTCAAAGTGCCTTATTGACCCACGTCCTTTAACCTCCCTTATTGACCCAGTTCGTTAAAACCCCTTATTGACACATGTCCTTTAAATTCAGGATGGCTATTACCTGCCCAAGGCTAGAGTTGTTAGGAGATTCTATCGTGTGGTTACCCCAAGAATATTGGATCCATTTGACCTTGGAGTTTACATTGGGGCAGAGTGTATGGACTATTCCACATTTAGACTGAAAAAGATCACACACCACAGTAAGTATGAAAATATAAATATCACTCTCCACAGTGAGTATGAAAATATCAATATATATCACACTCCACAGTGAGTATGAAAATATAAATATATATCACACTCAACAGTGAGTATGAAAATATATATATATATCACACTCAACAGTGAGTATGAAAATATAAATATATATCACACTCAACAGTGAGTATGAAAATATAAATATATATCACACTCCACAGTGAGTATGAAAATATAAATATATATCACACTCAACAGTGAGTATAAAAATATAAATATAGATCACACCTCACAGTGAGTATGAAAATATAAATATAGATCACACTCCACAGTGAGTATGAAAATATCAATATATATTACAGTCCACAGTGAGTATGAAAATACAAATATAGATCACACCTCACAGTGAGTATGAAAATATAAATATAGATCACACTCCACAGTGAGTATGAAAATATAAATATAGATCACACTCCTCAGTGAGTATAAAAATATAAATATAGATCACACTCCATAGTGAGTATGAAAATACAAATATAGATCACACTCCACAGTGAGTATGAAAATATAAATATAGATCACACTCCATAGTGAGTATGAAAATACAAATATAGATCACACTCCACAGTGAGTATGAAAATATAAATATAGATCACACTCCACAGTGAGTATGAAAATATCAATATATATTACAGTCCACAGTGAGTATGAAAATACAAATATAGATCACACCTCACAGTGAGTATGAAAATATAAATATAGATCACACTCCACAGTGAGTATGAAAATATCAATATATATTACAGTCCACAGTGAGTATGAAAATACAAATATATATGACACTCAACAGTGAGTATGAAAATATAAATATAAATCACACTCAACAGTGAGTATGAAAATATAAATAAAGATAACACTCCACAGTGAGTATGAAAATATAAATATAGATCACACTCCACAGTGAGTATGAAAATATAGATATAGATCACACTCCATAGTGAGTATGAAAATACAAATATAGATCACACTCCACAGTGGGTATGAAAATATAAATATATATCACACTCCACAGTGAGTATGAAAATATAAATATAGATCACACTCAACAATGAGTATAAAAATATAAATATATACATCACACTCCACAGTGAGTATGAAAATACAAATATATATCACACTCCAAAGTGAGTATGAAAATATAAATATAGATCACACTCAACAGTGAGTATGAAAATATAAATATTTATCACACTCAACAGTGAGTATGAAAATATAGATATAGATCACACTCCACAGTGAGTATGAAAATATAAATATAGATCACACCTCACAGTGAGTATGAAAATATAAATATATATCACACTCCACAGTGAGTATGAAAATATAAATGTATATCACACTCCACAGTGAGTATGAAAATATAAATATAGATCACACCTCACAGTGAGTATGAAAATATAAATATAGATAACACTCCACAGTGAGTATGAAAATATAAATATATATCACACTCCACAGTGAGTATGAAAATATAAATATAGATCACACCTCACAGTGAGTATGAAAATATAAATATATATCACACTCCACAGTGAGTATGAAAATATAAATATATATCACACTCCACAGTGAGTATGAAAATATAAATATATATCACACTCAACAGTGAGTATGAAAATATAAATATAGATCACACTCCATAGTGAGTATGAAAATATAAATATATATCACACTCCACAGTGAGTATGAAAATATAAATATAGATCACACCTCACAGTGAGTATGAAAATATAAATATATATCACACTCCACAGTGAGTATGAAAATATAAATGTATATCACACTCCACAGTGAGTATGAAAATATAAATATAGATCACACTCCACAGTGAGTATGAAAATATAGATATAGATCACACTCCACAGTGAGTATGAAAATATAAATATAGATCACACCTCACAGTGAGTATGAAAATATAAATATAGATAACACTCCACAGTGAGTATGAAAATATAAATATATATCACACTCCACAGTGAGTATGAAAATATAAATATAGATCACACCTCACAGTGAGTATGAAAATATAAATATATATCACACTCCACAGTGAGTATGAAAATATAAATATAGATCACACCTCACAGTGAGTATGAAAATATAAATATATATCACACTCCATAGTGAGTATGAAAATACAAATATAGATCACACTCCACAGTGAGTATGAAAATATGAATATATATCACACTCCACAGTGAGTATGAAAATATAAATATAGATCACACCTCACAGTGAGTATGAAAATATAAATATAGATCACACTCCACAGTGAGTATGAAAATATAAATATAGATCACACCTCACAGTGAGTATGAAAATATGAATATAAATCACACTCCACATTGAGTATGAAAATATAAATATAGATCACACTCCACAGTGAGTATGAAAATATAAATATAGATCACACCTCACAGTGAGTATGAAAATATAAATATAGATCACACCTCACAGTGAGTATTAAAATATAAATATAGATAACACTCCACAGTGAGTATGAAAATATAAATATAGATCACACTCCACAGTGAGTATGAAAATATAAATATATCACACTCTAAAGTGAGTATGAAAATATAAATATATATCACACTCAACAGTGAGTATGAAAATATAAATATAGATCACACTCCACAGTGAGTATGAAAATATAAATATAGATCACACCTCACAGTGAGTATGAAAATATAAATATCACTCTCCACAGTGAGTATGAAAATATAAATATAGATCACACTCCACAGTGAGTATGAAAATATAAATTTAGATCACACTCCACAGTGAGTATGAAAATATAAATATCACTCTCCACAGTGAGTATGAAAATACAAATATATATCACACTCAACAGTGAGTATGAAAATACAAATATAGATCACACTCCACAGTGAGTATGAAAATATAAATATAGATCAAACTCAACAGTGAGTATGAAAATACAAATATAGATCACACTCCACAGTGAGTATGAAAATACAAATATAGATCACACTCCACAGTGAGTATGAAAATATAAATATAGATCACACTCCACAGTGAGTATAAAAATATAAATATAGATCACACCTCACAGTGAGTATGAAAATATAAATATAGATCACACTCCACAGTGAGTATGAAAATATCAATATATATTACAGTCCACAGTGAGTATGAAAATACAAATATAGATCACACCTCACAGTGAGTATGAAAATATAAATATAGATCACACTCCACAGTGAGTATGAAAATATCAATATATATTACAGTCCACAGTGAGTATGAAAATACAAATATATATCACACTCAACAGTGAGTATGAAAATATAAATATAAATCACACTCAACAGTGAGTATGAAAATATAAATAAAGATAACACTCCACAGTGAGTATGAAAATATAAATATAGATCACACTCCACAGTGAGTATGAAAATATAAATATAGATCACACTCCACAGTGAGTATGAAAATACAAATATATATCACACTCCACAGTGAGTATGAAAATATAAATATATATCACACTCCACAGTGAGTATGAAAATATAAATATAGATCACACTCCACAGTGAGTATGAAAATATAAATATAGATCACACTCCATAGTGAGTATGAAAATACAAATATAGATCACACTCCACAGTGAGTATGAAAATATATATATAGATCACACTCCATAGTGAGTATGAAAATACAAATATAGATCACACTCCACAGTGGGTATGAAAATATAAATATATATCACACTCCACAGTGAGTATGAAAATATAAATATAGATCACACTCAACAATGAGTATAAAAATATAAATATATACATCACACTCCACAGTGAGTATGAAAATACAAATATATATCACACTCCAAAGTGAGTATGAAAATATAAATATATATCACACTCAACAGTGAGTATGAAAATATAAATATTTATCACACTCAACAGTGAGTATGAAAATATAGATATAGATCACACTCCATAGTGAGTATGAAAATATAAATATATATCACACTCCACAGTGAGTATGAAAATATAAATATAGATCACACCTCACAGTGAGTATGAAAATATAAATATATATCACACTCCACAGTGAGTATGAAAATATAAATGTATATCACACTCCACAGTGAGTATGAAAATATAAATATAGATCACACCTCACAGTGAGTATGAAAATATAAATATAGATAACACTCCACAGTGAGTATGAAAATATAAATATATATCACACTCCACAGTGAGTATGAAAATATAAATATAGATCACACCTCACAGTGAGTATGAAAATATAAATATATATCACACTCCACAGTGAGTATGAAAATATAAATATATATCACACTCCACAGTGAGTATGAAAATATAAATATATATCACACTCCACAGTGAGTATGAAAATACAAATATAGATCACACTCCACAGTGAGTATGAAAATATAAATATATATCACACTCAACAGTGATTATGAAAAATATAAATATATACATCACACTCCATAGTGAGTATGAAAATATAAATATATATCACACTCCACAGTGAGTATGAAAATATAAATAAAGATCACACCTCACAGTGAGTATGAAAATATAAATATATATCACACTCAACAGTGAGTATGAAAATATAAATATAGATCACACTCAACAGTGAGTATAAAAATATAAATATATACATCACACTCCACAGTGAGTATGAAAATACAAATATATATCACACTCCAAAGTGAGTATGAAAATATAAATATATATCACACTCAACAGTGAGTATGAAAATATAAATATTTATCACACTCAACAGTGAGTATGAAAATATAGATATAGATCACACTCCATAGTGAGTATGAAAATATAAATATATATCACACTCCACAGTGAGTATGAAAATATAAATATAGATCACACCTCACAGTGAGTATGAAAATATAAATATATATCACACTCCACAGTGAGTATGAAAATATAAATGTATATCACACTCCACAGTGAGTATGAAAATATAAATATAGATCACACTCCACAGTGAGTATGAAAATATAGATATAGATCACACTCCACAGTGAGTATGAAAATATAGATATAGATCACACTCCACAGTGAGTATGAAAATATAAATATAGATCACACCTCACAGTGAGTATGAAAATATAAATATAGATAACACTCCACAGTGAGTATGAAAATATAAATATATATCACACTCCACAGTGAGTATGAAAATATAAATATAGATCACACCTCACAGTGAGTATGAAAATATAAATATATATCACACTCCACAGTGAGTATGAAAATACAAATATAGATCACACTCCACAGTGAGTATGAAAATATGAATATATATCACACTCCACAGTGAGTATGAAAATATAAATATAGATCACACCTCACAGTGAGTATGAAAATATAAATATAGATCACACTCCACAGTGAGTATGAAAATATAAATATAGATCACACCTCACAGTGAGTATGAAAATATGAATATAAATCACACTCCACATTGAGTATGAAAATATAAATATAGATCACACTCCACAGTGAGTATGAAAATATAAATATAGATCACACCTCACAGTGAGTATGAAAATATAAATATAGATCACACCTCACAGTGAGTATTAAAATATAAATATAGATAACACTCCACAGTGAGTATGAAAATATAAATATAGATCACACTCCACAGTGAGTATGAAAATATAAATATATCACACTCTAAAGTGAGTATGAAAATATAAATATATATCACACTCAACAGTGAGTATGAAAATACAAATACAGATCACACTCCAAAGTGAGTATGAAAATATAAATATAGATCACACCTCACAGTGAGTATGAAAATATAAATATCACTCTCCACAGTGAGTATGAAAATATAAATATAGATCACACTCCACAGTGAGTATGAAAATATAAATATCACTCTCCACAGTGAGTATGAAAATACAAATATATATCACACTCAACAGTGAGTATGAAAATACAAATATAGATCACACTCCACAGTGAGTATGAAAATATAAATATAGATCACACTCAACAGTGAGTATGAAAATACAAATATAGATCACACTCCACAGTGAGTATGAAAATACAAATATAGATCACACTCCACAGTGAGTATGAAAATATAAATATAGATCACAGTCCACAGTGAGTATGAAAATATAAATATAGATCACACTCCACAGTGAGTATGAAAATATAAATATAGATCACACTCCACAGTGAGTATGAAAATATATATATAGATCACACTCCACAGTGAGTATGAAAATATAAATATATATCATACTCCACAGTGAGTATGAAAATATAAATATAGATCACACTCCACAGTGAGTATGAAAATACAAATATAGATCACACTCCACAGTGAGTATGAAAATATAAATAAATATCACACTCCACAGTGAGTATGAAAATATAAATATATATCACTATCCACAGTGAGTATGAAAATATAAATATATATCACACTCAACAGTGAGTATGAAAATATAAATATAAATCACACTCAACAGTGAGTATGAAAATATAAATATAGATCACACCTCACAGTGAGTATGAAAATATAAATATATATCACACTCCACAGTGAGTATGAAAATATAAATGTATATCACACTCCACAGTGAGTATGAAAATATAAATATAGATCACACCTCACAGTGAGTATGAAAATACAAATATAGATCACAATCCACAATGAGTATGAAAATATGAATATATATCACACTCCAAAGTGAGTATGAAAATATAAATATAAATGACACTCCACAGTGAGTATGAAAATATAAATATAGATCACACTCCACAGTGAGTATGAAAATATAAATATAGATCACACTCCACAGTGAGTATGAAAATATAAATATAGATCACACTCCACAGTGAGTATGAAAATATAAATATAGATCACACCTCACAGTGAGTATGAAAATATAAATATAGATCACACTCCACAGTGAGTATGAAAATATAAATATAAATCACACTCCATAGTGAGTATGAAAATATAAATATAGATCACACTCCATAGTGAGTATGAAAATATAAATATATATCACACTCCACAGTGAGTATGAAAATATAAATATAGATCACACTCCACAGTGAGTATGAAAATACAAATATAGATCACACTCCACAGTGAGTATGAAAATATAAATATAGATCACACCTCACAGTGAGTATGAAAATATAAATATAGATCACACTCCAAAGTGAGTATGAAAATACAAATATAGATCACACTCCACAGTGAGTATGAAAATATAAATATAGATCACACCTCACAGTGAGTATGAAAATATAATTATCACTCTCCACAGTGAGTATGAAAATATAAATATAGATCACACTCCACAGTGAGTATGAAAATATAAATTTAGATCACACTCCACAGTGAGTATGAAAATATAAATATAGATCACACTCCACAGTGAGTATGAAAATATAAATATAGATCACACTCAACAGTGAGTATGAAAATATAAATATATATCACACTCCACAGTGAGTATGAAAATATAAATATAGATCACACTCCACAGTGAGTATGAAAATATAAATATAGATCACACTCCAAAGTGAGTAGGAAAATATAAATATATATCACACTCCATAGTGAGTATGAAAATATAAATATAGATCACACTCCACAGTGAGTATGAAAATACAAATATAGATCACACTCCACAGTGAGTATGAAAATATAAATATAGATCACACTCCACAGTGAGTATGAAAATATAAATATAGATCACACTCCACAGTGAGTATGAAAATATAAATAAAGATCACACCTCACAGTGAGTATGAAAATATAGATATAGATCACACTCCACAGTGAGTATGAAAATATGAATATATATCACACTCCACAGTGAGTATGAAAATATAAATATAGATCACACTCCACAGTGAGTATGAAAATATAAATATAGATCACACTCCACAGTGAGTATGAAAATATAAATATAGATCACACTCCACAGTGAGTATGAAAATATAAATATAGATCACACTCCACAGTGAGTATGAAAATATAAATATAGATCACACTCCACAGTGAGTATGAAAATATAAATATAAATCACACTCCATAGTGAGTATGAAAATATAAATATAGATCACACTCCACAGTGAGTATGAAAATATAAATATATATCACACTCCACAGTGAGTATGAAAATATAAATAAAGATCACACTCCAAAGTGAGTATGAAAATATAAATATATATCACACTCCACAGTGAGTATGAAAATATAAATATAGATCACACTCCACAGTGAGTATGAAAATATAGATATAGATCACACTCCACAGTGAGTATGAAAATATAAATATAGATCACACTCCAAAGTGAGTATGAAAATATAAATATAGATCACACTCAACAGTGAGTATGAAAATACAAATATAGATTACACTCAACAGTGAGTATGAAAATATAAATATATATCACACTCCATAGTGAGTATGAAAATATAAATATAGATCACACTCCACAGTGAGTATGAAAATATAAATATAGATCATACTCTTCAGTGAGTATGAAAATATAAATATAGATCACACTCCACAGTGAGTATGAAAATATGAATATGTGAATTCTATCAAAAATTCACTGCCATTTCAAAGTAACTCACATTACTAAACATTTAAACCAAAATGTAACTTGGCAAATATATTAATAAACTCTAAAATCTCATGTAGCCATTGCAAAATTGTTTACATGTAAATCTTCTAAAAATGTTTCAATTTACTAAAAGAGAATATGTATGGTATGTTTCAGAAGTCCTCAAGAGGTCTGCTGACAACGAGAGCATGAAAACATTTGCCTACTTTGCCGGGGGTGAACTGAAAGCAAAGCACAAGAACAAAGTTGAGCCAATCGTCGCCAAGATGATCGTCCATGGAGCGTAGAAATAAAGATGTCGATCCAATACACATAGTTGAAGTTCATATACTTGATTCAAAAAGAAATATAGAGAAACAATCATAAATAAATGAGCAATTATTTGAATGCTCAATGGAGAAAAAATTTGAATACTTGATGATTATAATGTGCAGTGAGGTGGAGCCATCTATCACTATGGCTTGAACTATTATAGGTTGCCATGGATTTTCATACATTTTTCATTTTTTTGAATATTTTTACCGAAAATGTCAGACTTGTGCAACACTGTCATCTGGTAATTATGTTAATATGACACACATGAAAATGTTTGAAAGAAACATGATAATTGTGTGAAAAGAACATGCCAACCCTTTGTGTAAATACGATTGACTGACAATTCAATGTCCAATCTAGGGACCTTATATCTACCAATATTATATGAATGTATAATTTTTTTATTTTTAATTGACATGTACAATACAAAAGGGTCTCAGAGATTTATGTTCCCATGGTGATCTTTACTTTCAATATTGACATTTGAAATTCCAATGTTGACATTTGAAGTAACAATATTCCCATGGTGATGTGAGACCATCTAACATGAATGTCTGATTGAGATTGTGAGTAACATGTAAGTAAGAAATAATGTAAATATTTACACTAAATATATTTTCAATCTGAAGGTCACACTAAGTATTCCATCATGGGGCTCCTTTGTTTCATGATGTTTAATGCACTGTGATTGGTCAAATAATGTCACATGACCCTGAATGATGAATTGTGACTTGTTAGATGAGATCTTTCAAATGCAGTGAAACTGGTCTATTCTACAAATATGTTATTGATCGTTCTAACTGGTACTTGTACCTATTGTTGTTTGCAATATAATATTTTGAATCTACAATGGAGTCTCTGTGATATTGTACATAGGTGATCTTCCTTTATGCACTCTTGTAACAATACATGTATAGTTATTTAGATATCACCATGGTCATGCTTATGAAATTAGAATGGAAATGAATTGAGACACAAACCAATAGACAAGTAAATATTCTAAATATTATTGGATTTAATAGGGTGATCTAGGGTTGGCCCTTTTTTGACCAAACTCTTAATTTGTCCAATTAGTCCCCTGGTAGTACAAACTCTAACAACAGAGAAAAACTAAGAAAAAGTAAACATTCTAAATTGAAATATTCCTAAATGAGAAATCGAGTGGAATAATCATGACCAATAGAGTGGAATAATCATGACCATAGTGATATTGTGATAAATGTCTTCAATAAGAGAAATTCTATTTAAGCGGGTCAATTTACAATCTTATTAATATAAGCTTTTTATTAACATCTGCTGTTATCAAAGTTATCACAATTTATGTCATGTTTTAAAATCATGTCATAAAAATCATACGATTTTCTTGCATATGCGACTAGAGAGATTGAACAATTCACATTAAACATTGAAATATTACATTGATTGCTAGCATTGTAAAAAGGAAACAAAACACTTTCAGGTTTGATTGAAATAATATGTTATAACAAGCTGTTACAAAAATTAAAGTGACGAACTAACATGTTAAATTCTAAAATGTATGTGTATCCATTTAAAGTGAGAAACTGACATGTTGATTCCTAAAATGTATGTGTATCCATTTAAAGTGAGAAACTAACATGTTGAATTCTAAAATGTATGTGTATCCATTTAAAGTGAGAAACTGACATGTTGATTCCTAAAATGTATGTGTATCCATTTAAAGTGAGAAACTAACATGTTGAATTCTAAAATGTATGTGTATCCATTTAAAGTGGGAAACTGACATGTTGAATTCTAAAATGTATGTGTATCCATTTAAAGTGGGAAACTGACATGATGAATTCTAAAATGTATGTGTATCCATTTAAAGTGAGAAACTAACATGTTGAATTCTAAAATGTATGTGTATCCATTTAAAGTGAGAAACTGACATGTTGAATTCTGAAATGTATGAGTATCCATTTAAAGTGAGAAACTAACATGTTGAATTCTAAAATGTATGTGTATCCATTTAAAGTGAGAAACTGACATGTTGAATTCTAAAATGTATCCATTTAAAGTGAGAAACTAACATGTTGAATTCTAAAATCTAGGTGTATCCATTTAAAGTGAGAAACTAACATGATGAATTCTGAAATGTATGAGTATCCATTTAAAGTGAGAAACTAACATGTTGATTCCTAAAATGTATGTGTATACATTTAAAGTGAGAAACTAACATGTTGAATTCTAAAATGTATGTGTATCCATTTAAAGTGAGAAACTGACATGTTGAATTCTAAAATGTATGTGTATCCATTTAAAGTGGGAAACTAACATGTTGAATTCTAAAATGTATCCATTTAAAGTGAGAAACTAACATGATGAATTCTAAAATGTATGTGTATCCATTTAAAGTGAGAAACTAACATGATGAATTCTGAAAAGTATGAGTATCCATTTAAAGTGAGAAACTAACATGTTGATTCCTAAAATGTATGTGTATCCATTTAAAGTGAGAAACTGACATGTTGAATTCTAAAATGTATGTGTATCCATTTAAAGTGAGAAACTAACATGTTGAATTCTAAAATGTATGTGTATCCATTTAAAGTGGGAAACTGACATGATGAATTCTAAAATGTATGTGTATCCATTTAAAGTGAGAAACTGACATGTTGAATTCTAAAATGTATGTGTATCCATTTAAAGTGGGAAACTAACATGTTGAATTCTAAAATGTATGTGTATCCATTTAAAGTGGGAAACTAACATGTTGAATTCTAAAATGTATCCATTTAAAGTGAGAAACTAACATGATGAATTCTAAAATGTATGTGTATCCATTTAAAGTGAGAAACTAACATGTCGATTCCTAAAATGTATGTGTATCCATTTAAAGTGAGAAACTAACATGTTGAATTCTAAAATGTATGTGTATCCATTTAAAGTGGGAAACTAACATGTTGAATTCTAAAATGTATCCATTTAAAGTGAGAAACTAACATGATGAATTCTAAAATGTATGTGTATCCATTTAAAGTGAGAAACTGACATGTTGAATTCTAAAATGTATGTGTATCCATTTAAAGTGGGAAACTGACATGTTGATTCCTAAAATGTATGTGTATCCATTTAAAGTGGGAAACTGACATGATGAATTCTAAAATGTATGTGTATCCATTTAAAGTGAGAAACTAACATGTTGAATTCTAAAATGTATGTGTATCCATTTAAAGTGAGAAACTAACATGTCGATTCCTAAAATGTATGTGTATCCATTTAAAGTGGGAAACTGACATGATGAATTCTAAAATGTATGTGTATCCATTTAAAGTGAGAAACTAACATGTTGAATTCTAAAATGTATGTGTATACATTTAAAGTGGGAAACTGACATGATGAATTCTAAAATGTATGTTTATCCATTTAAAGTGAGAAACTGACATGTTGAATTCTAAAATGTAAGTTTTGTGTCTGAAATCATATTTTTAGGGACAATCTATCATCTCGAAAAATGTGGAGTCGGACAAATTATGACAAATATTTTTTATGCATTTTCACTTAAACGGAGCATATCATATCATTTGGAAGTAAGATAAAGCAGAATGGTTCTAAAATTATGACATTGACATTTGCTTTCTATTCCCTTATTTGATATTTGCAATATTCTACAGTGCTTTAATACATCTCCCATGAATAGTCAGTATGATTACAAATAATCATTTTAATTAAACAATATAAATATACAAAAACTAGTTAGTTAGACAAGTGTCCAGTATCTTTACATTGTATGCTTCTATCTTCAGCTTTCAAATGAAATGTTAATTTATAAATATCGACCAATTTATGTTAAGTATTATTAATATGTTTTAGTACCTGTAAGAGTGTGCATATCATTGGTAATTCCTGAAAATACTATGTTCGAGCTAAGGAAATTAATAACACCAATGACATATTGTATTTATGTTTAATATGCCAAGCGTTTTAATTTGGAGATCCAAACAAAATAGACACTGTTATCCCTGTCATCACTTGTAATATGAACACATTGATTTGTTGTATTTTGTACTTCAGTTGTCTTAATTTTGATTGCATCTCTCAGACACAATGAATGCTGCGTGTCAATCACTGTAATTAACAAACATACACTGTACATTCTATTTCTGCTCGTTTAAAATCTTGCAAAAACTCCAAATTAAATCGCAACAAAATCAAAGTAAGTAGCCCTAATTAATGAGAAATGCACTATAAGTTTGGCTTTTTGGCAATAGCAACTTATCATGTTTTTTATTTGAAGCTACTTCATTTAGTGTTACATATTTCTTTAAATCTTGACGAGCATTTAATTGGGAACATTCTGTATTTTAGTTATTTCCTTATTATGCGCCAACCTGTACTTTGTTCACTATTTTGTGATTTATTTTTATCTCTAATTCCAATGATTTATGATGAGTGTTAGAACTTCTATATGTAAATGTAGCAATCCAATAAATATCTATTTAACTTGTGTAACATACATTCAAGTTGGTTGTTATCTCACTGAGCGAAGTTCGAGAGGGATATAGGATTGCCGTCTGTCCGTCTGTTTGTCCATGTGATAACTGATTCTTTTATATGCTTATGCCTACGGACAGTAGTTTTGTTTGAGAAAGAATTTTTCAAGATGGCGGCTGAATTTCGAAATGGTCGCCATTTTTCGGAAAAACATTATCTTTGATAACTCAAATACCAGTTGATGGATTTGGTTCATATTTTTTGAAAAATAATGTTATCTTTGATAAATCAAATACCAGTGGATGGATTTGGTTCATATTTTTTGAAAAATAATGTTATCTTTGATAACTCAAATACCAGTTGATGGATTTGGTTCATATTTTTTGAAAAATAATGTTATCTTTGATAAATCAAATACCAGTGGATGGATTTGGTTCAAATTTTATATGCTGAAGCTTAGATATAAAGGAGGTCTGCTCAAGAAGATATTTTCAAGATGGCCTGCACTTTTTATCAATTTTCAAGTAAAAATCAATGATGCATTGCTACAAACGGTAAAATGAACTGCTACTGGCGGATGGCTTCGTAAGAAAATTAAGTGAGTGTCCTTCACTGCGTCATCAACAGATGTCACATTTCGTCTGTATACTTAGCCTGTATGCATAATCTGAGTGGGGCAGCGATGGGTTGGTCTTATACACCAGAATATTGTAAGCTCGATGATGATGAGCTCCTATATCCCTAGGTATCAACATATTTAAATTTGAACCCAATCCGTTCACTGGTATTTGAGTTATCAATAATTATATTTTTACAAAAAATGGCGACCATTTTAAATTCTGCAGCCATCTTGAAATGCTCTTGTTGAGCAAAGCCGATTTGTCCCTATGTATTAACATATAAAATTGAACCAAAACCATCAATACTATAACTATTGAAAATTCCTTATCAAACCAAGGTCCTATTTTAATCAAATCCGTCAACCTATATTTTGAGTTATCTTCCGGACACACGGGTGGAAAGCCCACAAGCTACACAAGTTCTCTTATCACATGTAGCTTAACCTTTATGGGTTCAGCCTGATCATGATCGGGATCATTTAAAGCATGTGATCTAAAATGGTGTATTTCTTAATTCACCTATGCTTTTTGAGTGCAAATCGGAAATTGATTGTCTTTATCATGTGAAAAGTTCAGTTTTTCCTAAGAAGGAAAAGAGTTGTTCCAGTTTCATTTGGGTACACTTTTCAAGAACCCTGTTTATACCATCGTGGTAAGCCACACCTACCCCATCTTTGTGACACCATGTATATACCATCGTGGTAAGCCACACCGACCCCATCTTTGTGACACCCTGTATATACCATCGTGATAAGCAACACCTACCCCATCTTTGCAACGCCCTGTATAAACCATCGTGATAAGCCACACATACTCCCATCTCTGTGATACCCTGTATACCATCGTGATAAGCCACACCTACCCCATCTTTGTGATACCCTCAATATACCATCGTGATAAGCCACTCCTACATTATCTTTGTGACACCCCGTATATATCATCGTGATAAGCCACACCTGCATAATCTTTGTAACACCCTGTATATATCATCGTGATAAGCCACACCTACCCCATCTTTGCAACGCCCTGTATAAACCATCGTGATAAGCCTCACCGACCCCATCTTTGTGACATCCTGTATATATCATCGTGATAAGCCACGCCTACCCATTCTTTGTGACACCCTGTATATATCATCGTGATAAGCCACACCGACCCCATCTTTGTGACACCCTGTATATACCATCGTGATAAGCCACACCGACCCCATCTTTGTGACACCCTGTATAAACCATCGTAATAAGCCACACCGACCCCATCTTTGTGACACCCTGTATATACCATTGTGATAAGGCACACCGACCCCATCTTTGTGACACCCTGTACATCTATCATCGTGGTAAGCCACACCTACCCCATCTTTGTGACGCCCTGTATATACCATCGTGATAAGCCACACCTAACCCATCTTTGTGACGCCCTGTATAAACCATCGTGATAAGCCACACCGACCCCATCTTTGTGACACCCTGTATAAACCATCGTGATAAGCCACACCTACATTATCTTTGTGACACCCTGTATATACCATCGTGATAAGCCACACCGACCCCATCTTTGTGACACCCTGTATATACCATCGTGGTAAGCCACACCGACCCCACCTTTGTGACACCCCGTATATATCATCGTGATAAGCCACACCGACCCCATCTTTGTAACACCCTGTATATACCATCGTGATAAGCCACACCTACTCCATCTCTGTCCTTCTTGACGTTTGATCATCTGCTTCGCCGCAGGAAATTAATTGCAATGAAGGTTATAGTTTAAAAAGTATCATATTTCAAACTTGAGAAGTTGTTTCAATACAATGATATCAAATATAAAAACAGTATTAATCACCATCAACGGTGAATGAAATAATTTAATTAAATGTCACGTCATGTCTTATCTTAAAAAGTCACTTCGGTCTTGATGACCTTAATTAATTAAGGTTTCGTAATTTATAAGATACATGTACATATTATAAGTAATATAATTATAAGCATTATAGTAAAACAAGTTTTCCTTGGTTCGGGCTGGTAGATTCACACATTTTGAACACTTTGGTATAGTCATTTTTGGTTGTCTGAAGTATGTGGCGTTTTCTAATATGTCCGTGTTTCTTTAGCGTCACTGGTATATCGTAGCCAAAGTCAAAGTGAAACTAGGAAAATAATATTTTATTGGAGTGATACGCTTTTACAACAGTGGCACACAAAATTGGCACGTCCATTTAAGATACAGTTACACGAAGATAAAAGGTATAGTTGGTATTAAGACATTGCATTGATAAGTTGACTAAAATCTTGATTAAAATCATTATATTATTGATTAAAAAAAGATTAAAATAATTTCAACTACACTTGTAGAGTGTCGGTAAAAACTTCTTAGTTACACTATCAAAAAGTCCTGCTTCGTGTCCCCCAATTTTGAATGCCTCGTCACCCAATAACCACTTTAGTTTTGTTGAGGAGTTTGTCTTGATATAGGCATCTAGTACGTGGTAGGATTCAAAATTATTTTCAAGGTAACGTCGGTGTCCCTTTTTATCAAGGAGTTGTCTGTGCAGAGACAGTGATGTCTTTTCAATAATTTCGTCTTTCATGTAACATTCAATTTTTTGTTCAATATGCATTCTATACTATTATAGGACATATCCTCAATGTCATGCCCCGTCCCATTAAAATTCAATGAAGTTAAAGTGTTATTCATGTTTTCAACAAATTTCCCCAAATTTTGTTTACCTTTGTCTTCATGAGCACAATCTGGATTGGGATCCATCCCAAATCATTTATTACTGCGATATATGCTGGTGTGCTTTTCAAGCTGAATATTGCCCTACCTATATTATATTGCATAGACTTTAGTTTATTATTTACATTCTGGGTATTATTTACCCAGATGCCACAACCATTAAGAACTGACGGAAGGTACTTGCTCAGATATAGTTTGTTGCCAAATTCAAGACGTTTAACATTTAGATGCTTATTCAGTGTGAATGCTACATAATACTTTAATTTTGAAGATCTTGGACCCATTTGCTCGATGATATGAAATGTATCTTCCAATGAGCGATGAATGAAGATGCCTAAGTACTTATAGGTTTGGACCTCGGATAATCTGAGATCACACAAGGCCCAGGTTCTCAATTTGTTGATTTTTTGTCCAATTACCACGATCTTGGATTTTTTCTCGCTAAACCGAAATCCCCATTTACTTGCAATTTTATACTAAATCTTTAGCATGTTTTTGATATCTTGTTCAGATTTTCCTAATAAAACAATATTATCAGCCAACATATCTTAATCGTCTGACTATGGAATACAATCAGAAAATTGTTTATATTGGTTCTTGTCCCATGCTCACCATCGTCACGAAATATTTTCACCCGTCTATGAGGGTTTAACATGGACATGTTATGGACGTGACTGTTGTATATGAGCACCTCACACATGCTTTTTGATTAAACATCTTTATGAATAGATACATTTCAAAATAGTAGTTGCTTTCAAATAAACAAATTAACTCCATCACACAGAATACAACAATTTCGGTGCAAGTGTCACCACACGTACGTATAGTTTAAATATATGTTAAAGAAAGGACTATGTACATGTTTTGGTAGAAAGTTATCCCATTCTCCTACTTTGCCCTTGAAGACAGAAAGAAGGGCGACACATCAATCACATCAAACGAACTCACTTGGTCGAAATGTTGGTTCGGATGCAAGAAAAGCAAACAGATGCAAATTGTTATCGCCATTATAAATTTGACGCTGATATATTATTTAGGCGACAATGATACATTTTGAAGATGCACTTGATGGGTTATCTGAATGCCGATTTGCGTCATGACGAGCTCCGCAAATCAACGGAGTATACTTTTTATGTTTAGGTATGAAAGGGCAAGGTAAAGGATGGCAAGTGATTTTGAACAGTCATATCTTTTACCATATGAGTACTTTCTCAATTTAAATATGACATTTTTCATTTACACAATATGTTATGTTTCAAGTAAAGTATCATGGTTAATAAAAAATATTAATCGAACAATTCGAAAATTTTTGAGTAGAAACCCGATGTCAACATTTTTTCAACATATTGAACCTACCTATATTTAAACAAGAGGATCTTATTTTTCTGAATATCTATTGCATGAAAAGATTACTTAACAAGGGATCTAAAATTTATTCATAAGTAGAATGGTATTGAACGTCTAGTTTTGAAAATATCAATGAATTTTCCCAAAGTGTAAATAACACGGGAAATATGGTTTTTAACTTTATCGCATTTCAATACCCATCCTCTATTCAGAAGTTGTTCATACAGTGTAGAAGAAACTTTTAACATATCTATATTTAGAAAAACAAGATCCTGGTCTTAGAAAATAAGCCTAACATTAAAAAATGACAAAGTGGGATCCTTATCCATCGTTTTTCAGAGAGTTGGATTTAACTTAAAAGAAAATATATTGTTTAAGGTAGAACTTCAAGGTCAACCAATTTTTCTACAATTCAGATTTTCTTGAAAAAATATAAGTGAAAGATATACTGATGTACAACAAAATATGTGAAAATCAAAAAGATTGGCCGTCTCGTTATTTCTAGAAAAGTATTTTTAATTTAACATACTTTCAATGAGAAATGCATTTTTTCAAATAAAACTTTCCACAATTCAGATTCTCTTTGGAAAATTGTGATCATTCTATGGGAAACCAAAATTATTTAGAAAAATATTTATGAAAATTCACCGTCCGGATCTTGAGAAAAAATAACTGAATATTATGTATCAATTGGGAAATATTATTATTCCATTGTATATACTGACTCAAATTGCCCAAAAATGTCTTGATAGATCAACATGAGTGTGTCATATAAAAAGAGATCAAGAAAATGTATTGTGGACGGTTAAAAATGAAAAAATTAAATTCTGTCGGGTTTCGAACCCACTTTCTCAAGGTATAAAATTAAAAAAAATGATTGTCCAAAATCACTTGCCGTACTAAACCTGATCTTTTTGGTTTGTACATGGATATTTTACCTGTATAAGGCAGACGTTCTACTCCTGAGCCATAAGGGCTAGCCAATACAGCTCAGACCTGAGGCCCGGGTATACTGTCATTAATAAAAAGAATTCTTATCCATTAAGCTTATAGAAATCAGTCTTATTCTTATACATATTAGTAATCTAGTAAAAGAGGTATAATACATGTATACACCACGCAATAACATCTCAGTACACTGGACATTTTAAACATTTTTAACGTATTCCTGGGCCTCAGGCCTCAGTAGTAGCCACTTGCTATCGAAGGTCATTACAAATTCATAGAAATGAGAAATTAAATGCTAACCACACATTTTGTCCTAAATTATGACACTATCCCAACTTGCTCCAGTTAGTCTGTATTATGACATTTTCCCAGTTTACTCCAGTTATTCTGTATTATGACATTTCCCCAGATTACAACCATTAGTCTGTATTGTGACATTTCCCAAATTTACTCCAGTGAGTCTATATAATGACATTTCCCCAGTTTACCCCCTTTAGTCTGTATTATGACATTTCCTCAGTTTACCCCCTTTATTCTGTATTATGACATTTCCCCAGATGACAACCATTAGTCTGTATTGTGACATTTCCCAAGTTTACTCCAGTGAGTCTATATAATGACATTTCCCCAGTTTACCCCCTTTAGTCTGTATTATGACATTTCCCCTTAATTACAACCATTAGTCTGTATTGTGACATTTCCCAAGTTTACTCCAATGAGTCTATATAATGACATTTCCCCAGTTTACCCCCTTTATTCTGTATTATGACATTTCCTCAGTTTACCCCCTTTATTCTGTATTATGACATTTCCCCAGATGACAACCATTAGTCTGTATTGTGACATTTCCCAAGTTTACTCCAGTGAGTCTATATAATGACATTTCCCCAGTTTACCCCCTTTAGTCTGAATTATGACATTTCCCCTTAATTACAACCATTAGTCTGTATTGTGACATTTCCCAAGTTTACTCCAATGAGTCTATATAATGACATTTCCCCAGTTTACCCCCTTTATTCTGTATTATGACATTTCCCCAGATTACAACCATTAGTCTGTATTGTGACATTTCCCAAGTTTTCTCCAGTGAGTCTATATAATGACATTTCCCTAGTTTACCCCCTTAAGTCTGTATTATGACATTTCCCCAGATTACAACCATAAGTCTGTATCATAACATTTCCCAAGTTTTCTCCAGTGAGTCTATATAATGACATTTCCCTAGTTTACCCCCTTAAGTCTGTATTATGTCATTTCCCCAGATTACAACCATTAGTCTGTATCATAACATTTCCCAAGTTTAGCTCCGTAAGCCTGTATTATGATATTTCCCCACTTTACTCCAGTTAGTCTATATAATGACATTTCCCCAGTTTACCCCCTTTAGTCTGTATTATGACATTTCCCCAGATTACAACCATTAGTCTGTATTGTGACATTTCCCAAATTTACTCCAGTGAGTCTATATAATGACATTTCCCCAGTTTACCCCCTTTAGTCTGTATTATGATTCCGAACCCTATGTAATTTAAATTAATCATTTTTTGACATAACTATTGTTTATTAAGACTTCTGAGATCAGCTTCACATACCGGGCTCACATACCTCGTGCGATTGTAAACAAAAAAAATGTAAATTGTGAAGTTACAAACAACTCGGTTTAATTATCTGATAGTGGTCATACAATATTCTGTTAAATGGTTACACACTACTATACCTTGCATTTGGTGTTCATGAGCAACCCATTTGGCTTATTAGTAATGATTATGTATTTGTTTTTATTTGTCTGTTCCTTATGAATGGTTTATCGGTTGAAAATTAGATGCTAGTAAGGCACTTTCAAAAATATATTAAACAATTCAATTAGACAAACAAAGTATCTTATGCATTTCTAGGTGTTAGGTATAGTAGTGTGGTTATATGTCGTAGTAAAAAGTTCTATCAGAAATTCACCATGAGTGACATTCGCGCAAACGAAACCAATCGAATTGAAACACGATTTGTTTGACTTTGTTATTGAGGATCGATCCCATCTCGATAAATACACATTAACAAAATATTTTCAAAAGCATGCATGAATATGTTACGGGAACTAAAACCATGGGCTTTCAAGATCATGAAAGCCCATGACTAAACTAACTTTCTTTTCATTGGAACTTTTTCCAGTTGCAATTTAAGTAAAACGTAGAACGGGTTTCTCGCTAAACGCAACTGGGCTTTATTAAAAAACCTTCATTTCATCCTCCAAACTTGGAGAACGCCCATTGGCTATTAAAAAGATAACTTCGAAGCCAAATTTCCTATCCAAGAAGCTAGACTTAAACCATTACTTTATTATTTACCAAATGAAATCTGTTCATAGTACATATACGATATCGTTACCTTTTGGTATTAATTCGCCATCAGCGATGTCAATAACGATCAGCAATGTCAACATATCATCAATGAATATTATAGATATACGCTCTTTCTTTGAAATCTTTCCGGTGATCATTATTCAAAACCGATCATCACATAACTAATTTATCCTATGACAAGTGAGGTTTCACAAGTGAAGTTTTCAGGACACCCTGCATATTCAGGTTTGTTTTCTAAGCGTTCTCATTATTTTCGAGAAATCCATCATCATTTTGGCTAAGAAAAATTCTACGGTCTGCTGGATCTATTTTGACAGTTTTGCTTTAGCAAGATATTCTAACAAATTGACTGTTTCTACACTGAATAAAAAACATTTTCCCGGGAATATTTGGATCGGGAGATACGCAGCGGGAAATATACATTGGAATATATCAATTCTATATTCCGATGTTTTCACTATAATATTTTCAAGATACGATCTTTTATCGTATGATCTGTAAAATGAAGCCCTCTGATTGGTCAGTTCTTGTGCTGTACCAATCTGTATTGCTACTGAGATTGTCCCCGTTTATCATCTCCGTCGCAATACAGAAAATATTGGTACGGAGGGGACAAATTCAATAGCAATACAGAGGATCACACAATAAAAACGTTATTGAATGATTTGAAGTGCAATACAGGATATATTCTGTCTCGATATTCTGTATTGGCACTCGACTTCGTCTCGTTCCAAATACGGAATTTCTCGAGCAGAATATATTCTGTATTGCACTTCAAATCATTCAATAACTTATAATATATGACTTGCAGAAATAGATAGGAAGTAATCGTGATTAGTTAATTGAATTATGGGAGTAGTGAAGTCAATGATTAAATGAATAAGAGCAAATGTTTTTAATTTGAACAGGTCATTCATCAAATGACACTGAAGATTAACTTAAAATAGATTGTCTATCTATATATTTTTATGCATGAGAGACATGTTATAATGTTGGTGAACCAATGATTATGATAATTTCACCTGTTCACATGCAGTTCCCATTATGATTGAAAAATGACCGGGAGTAATTCTCTTCAATTTATTTACTCATTATGAACAGAAATTTAATATTTAAATCGCTTAGAAGGCGTAAATAAATGTCAATCTGACGTTCAATAAAAAATCCGTCAATAATTTACTGATAATTTGCACATTTGAAGAGGTAAAACTTACAGCAATCAACCGAGGATTTACATGTAAACTCAATTGCATTTGTTTTTCGCGGGAAAAAGTTTCTCCCATTGACGTCACAGATTTTTAAGCGGCTCATTATAATATTCATGAGCTGACTTTATGGAAAGGTGAATATTGTAAAATAACCGTAAAACGGTACAGAAAAAGGTACCTTTGTCTGAGAAAACCTACCCCTCTATACACCATTGTCTAATGAAGACCAAACAAAGCCCCGGATGTCGTGCCGTTTCTCGTTTCGTTTGGTACACAACTAAGCCCCGAGTATTAGATAAGCCCTTGGTTCACTCCAATTTGTCTACAATAGGGAGTTTAAGATTAGTGTAAATGACCCATTTACCTATACCTATACGTAGCGGTATTTTACCTAAGTTACGGGTTTACGATATGTAATTATAAATGGCCGAAGATAGGTAATTCGAAAATGTATGTTTTTATTCAACAAGTTATGTCATTTCTAGATCAAATATCATCCATTAAACTTTAAAATAGTAACAACAAACATTTCTCAATCGATCTGCATAGAAATTAAGTGGTCGAACACATTCATTGATGCGATAAACGATGCCATGTGTTCATGCATGGAATTGTTGAATTTACAAATTCTCCCTCAGTTTTGCTTATTGTAAATGTATGAAATCAGCCATTTTCTCGTGGTTTTATTTGATTAACTTTACTATTTGTTCTCTCTCATTGCTGGATCATGCTAGAAATTTAACATTTCGCCTTAAGTCACTGCCCCATTTGCGGGCACACAAGTAACACCCCCTCCCAACTACAGTAGCTACACCACACTCTCTCTGAAGTATATAACAGTTCTTGGAGGTGACATGTACTGGTATATGCCATATAAGCAATCGCATGGTTTTCATTCTATAATTAGGATATTAATTCTATCATAAATTGTAGCATACGGTTTCGTAGCATTTTAAGTTAATCTAAAAACTTATTTTGCAATACGTACCTATACGTATCCATAACAAACATACGGATAGGGATAGGTAAACGTATATTTTTACGCTAATCTTAACCTCCCTGTTGTGACATTTCCGCAGTTTACCCCCGTTTATCTGTATAATATAATTTCCTCAGTTTACTCCCGTTAGTCTGTATTATGACATTTCCCCAGTCTACTCCAGTTAGTGTGTATTATGACATTTCCCCAGTCTACTCCCGTTAGTCTGTATGATGACATTTCGCCAGTCTACTCCAGTTAGTGTGTATTATGGCAACTCCCAAGTTGGGAGTTTCATTTAGCCTGTTTTATGACATTTCCCCAGTCTACTCCAGTTAGTGTGTATTATGGCAACTCCCCAGTTGGGCGTTTCAGTTAGCCTGTATTATGACATTTCCCCCTTTCCTCAGTTTACCTTTGCTACTAATCTTTAAGATTGGGTTTGCTAGTCAATGTCCTTCTTTCAAGCTTAAACCGACAACAAACTCAGTTGGTTTAATTTCGTTGAATTGTATTTCTGTTTCAATATATCTTTAAACATCATCAATACAATCGTCAGACGCATCTACATTCTACAAGCTGGCAAGGGTATACCATTCACCATATCGACTATCATACTTTGAATTAGTTGTGAATGAAAAGTAAAGACGAATTATTTCATATTATTCTTCATACCTGTAGGAACAATTGCAAAAAGTGATTCCTACATCCACTGCGAAAATTGTTATCAAAATCCATACATTTTCAAAAAGTTATATTCTCATTGGCCCCACCAGTCACTCCCTCTATAGGCGAGTAGGCCAAGCCTCAGAAGTCCATAAATAAAGGAGTTTAATAGTCGGCTGACCCTATGGGATATTTTGGTATCGTTGGAAAGCTATTGCTCTTTCCATCTCTAGGATTCTTTTAGGAATAACAATGTAATATGAAAGCAGATGAAAGCTGTGCATTGTTTAATGTTATATATTCCTCTGAATATCCGCATTTTAAGGGAACTAATACAATACATACATACAATCCACAATGACCTACTTTACTTGCTTTTTAGCCTGTCGTACCTTCATATTTGCCTCTTATGAATTAAAACTGCTCTCTAAGTACACATTAAGTTACTCAGTACATGTTATCAATTTTCTTTTTATTAATGCTTAAAAACCTATTTTCTTTCCTATTTTGATGTGACACTCGATCTTAATGTTAAATCACTTTATGCACTGCAAAATGCATGGGCATGTTACCATAACATTCACTCTTAATGTTAAATCACTTTATATTCAGCAAAATGCATGGGCATGTTACCATAACATTCACTCTTAATGTTAAATCACTTTATGTACTGCAAAATGCATAGGCAGGTTACTATAACATTGACTCTTCACACTAATAAGTAATTAATAAGTTAATCCGGTAGCCGACACAGAAAGTTACATTCGCGAATACAAACAAAAACATGCACATTAATTCCACAGAGCCAAGTTGAACTATACGACTCCAATTTTGCAAAGTTTATGCTCATAACAAAAATTATTATTATCAATTAAGATCAATACCATTATAAGTTATTTAGGGTTCACACCAAAACCGTTATATCACAAGCCACTAATAGGCTGAGAAATGCATATAACGTGGCATTATACCAAATTACGGACCGAAAGCTGCTAGTTTTCTTCAAATCATTCCACTTTCACGAGTCATGTTATGGGTTAGGAATATAAAATAGTACGAAGCAATGTGCATAATGAGCATAATCGAGCTAAATGTAGTTTATCAGTCCTTTATTTGCTATGACTGCTATGACTGCTGTGGCTGCTGTGGCTATGATGTTTGCTGCTGTGTTTGCTGCTATGCTTATGGCTGTGATGTTTATGTTTACTGTGTTTGCTATGGTGACTGTGGCTAGAGTGACTGGAGTCGCTCGAACTACTGGAGCTATCATCAGAGCTATCACCACGGCGACAACAACCGGCAGAGTAGCAACAAGGAGATGGCCCACATCCGGGAATGCAGCACCCAACGCAGCAGTAATCCGCACCCGAGTAGCAAAGATATCTTTGTTTACGACTGTAGCAGCTTCCATGATCGCTATCACTGCTTCCACTGCTGCTGCTGCTACTGCTACTGCTGCTACTACTACTACTACTGTGACTGTGGTATTTGCTGTGGGACTTGTGTTTGCTGTGGGACTTGTGTTTGCTGTGGTGCTTACTGTGGCTTTTGTCCCTTTTCTCTCTCACTAATGATGCATTGTGAGGAGTTCCTGTAGTAAACATAATTAATCTTATTTATTTTCTGTTTCCATATCGCACATGTTTACAAATATCAAACTTTAATTGACTAACGATGATTTAATGTGAGTTCGCAACACTGTCAAATCAACCGTTAATTTGAGGTGCGCTAACAGAAGTCACCTTCAACACACATTTATGGATGTTTTGGATGTACCTATGACGTATAGATCATTTGGGTTTTAAGGTTAGGCTGCTCACTTTTACGGACCGTGAATACTAATCTCAATGAGATTTATTCGCTTTATTATATCCATATAGTAATTAAGAGAAATACATTATTTACAATAGCAACATACCAGTCGTGACATCATTTCCATTAGCCTCACTAACAATTGTATCATCATCAGCATCACCATCTGGTACTTCTTCAGTGGCAGGGACGAGCCAATGTATGGGGGACCCTGCGCACGAATCTCGTTCTTGATGTCCCAGAAATCCACGGTCACGTATTTCCTCTTTGGCTTGCATTAAATGTGGCAAATCAGCGTCCTTGTCGTGTGATGTTATCTCTTCCCCATCCTTAAAATAATACACAAGAATTATTTACGATTTGTCATTATTGTTTTCCATTCATACACAAATTAACTATGAAATGCAATTTTTTAGTCTCTGTACATTTTGTAAAACATCTTTCATTGTTGTGTGACATATCAATCAATTACGCCTCTCATTTAAAACCATAAACGTGATGAAATACATATTCTCTCATTTCGCATCCAGTTCAGGCCATACTGTAATTTTGGTGTTAGCGGAGAAGACATGATCAACCATTCTGAAGGATGGGTCTTGCAGAATTAAGAAATCAATTAGAAAATTAGAAACTAAGATTCTGTAGATGACCTCTTGGAGAGCGCAACTAGATGAACTTACAGGATGGTACTCCAAATAACTCTGCATTGCTGCTGGAGAAAGGACACCCTTGGTGAGCTTGCTAAGATAGCAGATGTAGGTATTATTGTAGCCGAGCTTCAACACTGAGAAACCCTGAAATATAAACATTAATATAATTCAGATCTTATTTGGTGAGCTTGCTAAGATAGCAGATGTAGGTATTATTGTAGCCGAGCTTCAACACTGAGAAACCCTGAAATATAAACATTAATATAATTCAGATCTCATTTGATGAGCTTGCTTAGATAGCAGATGAAGGTATTATTGTAGCCGAGCTTCAACACTGAGAAACCCTGAAATATAAACATTAAAGGTGCAACAATTAGTGCAGAGGGGCCATTCAACGATCATGGACCAGTGCCAAAATATATTTAAGTTTGGATATTTCATCAAGACTAACATCTATTTTTATTATCTACAAAGAAACCCCCTAGATAAAAATTATTTTAGCTGATATTCCTCTTGAAACATGGTGGATCTTAAAAATATAAAAGTGGATTTCCCCTTTTTCAAGCTTTGAACTGAATTTACACTTCTTAAGGCTGAAATTGATAGTTTATCCATACATTTTAAGAAAATAGGTATGTCAAAGAAGATGTTAAGCCAAATGTTGCCTTGATAGCTCAGAATTTTTTTTGATTTTCCTATTTTCTCCCTACAGGCCTTGTTGCCCCTTTAATATAATTCAGATCTCATTTGATGAGCTTGCTTAGGTAGCAGATGAAAGTATTATTGTAGCCGAGCTTCAACACTGAGAAACCCTGAAATATAAACATTAATATAATTCAGATCTCATTTGATGAGCTTGCTTAGGTAGCAGATGAAGGTACTATTGTAGCCGAGCTTCAACACTGAGAAACCCTGAAATATAAACATTAATATAATTCAGATCTCATTTGGTGAGCTTGCTTAGGTAGCAGATGAAGGTATTATTGTAGCCGAGCTTCAACACTGAGAAACCCTGAAATATAAACATTAATATAATTCAGATCTTATTTGGTGAGCTATTGTAGCCGAGCTTCAACACTGAGAAACCCTGAAATATAAACATTAATATAATTCAGATCTCATTTGATGAGCTTGCTTAGGTAGCAGATGAAAGTATTATTGTAGCCGAGCTTCAACACTGAGAAACCCTGAAATATAAACATTAATATAATTCAGATCTTATTTGGTGAGCTTGCTTAGGTAGCAGATGAAGGTATTACTGTAGCCGAGCTTCAACACTGAGAAACCCTGAAATATAAACATTAATATAATTCAGATCTTATTTGGTGAGCTTGCTTAGATAGCAGATGAAAGTATTATTGTAGCTGAGCTTCAACACTGAGAAACCCTGAAATACGAACATTAATATAATTCAGATCTTATTTGGTGAGCTTGCTTAGGTAGCAGATGAAGGTATTATTGTAGCCGAGCTTCAACACTGAGAAACCCTGAAATATAAACATTAATATAATTCAGATCTTATTTGGTGAGCTTGCTTAGATAGCAGATGAAAGTATTATTGTAGCCGAGCTTCAACACTGAGAAACCCTGAAATACAAACATTAATATAATTCAGATCTCATTTGGTGAGCTTGCTTAGATAGCAGATGAAAGTATTATTGTAGCCGAGCTTCAACACTGAGAAACCCTGAAATACGAACATTTACATGAGTCAGATCTTATTTGGTGAGCTTGCTAAGGTAGCAGATGTAGGTATTATTGTAGCCGAGCTTCAACACTGAGAAACCCTGAAATACGAACATTTACATGAGTCAGATCTCATTTGGTGAGCTTGCTAAGGTAGCAGATGTAGGTATTATTGTAGCCGAGCTTCAACACTGAGAAACCCTGAAATACGAACATTTACATGAGTCAGATCTCATTTGGTGAGCTTGCTAAGGTAGCAGATGTAGGTATTATTGTAGCCGAGCTTCAACACTGAGAAACCCTGAAATACGAACATTTACATGAGTCAGATCTCATTTGGTGAGCTTGCTTAGGTAGCAGATGAAGGTATTATTGTAGCCGAGCTTCAACACTGAGAAACCCTGAAATACGAACATTTACATGAGTCAGATCTTATTTGGTGAGCTTGCTAAGGTAGCAGATGTAGGTATTATTGTAGCCGAGCTTCAACACTGAGAAACCCTGAAATACGAACATTTACATGAGTCAGATCTTATTTGGTGAGCTTGCTAAGGTAGCAGATGTAGGTATTATTGTAGCCGAGCTTCAACACTGAGAAACCCTGAAATACGAACATTTACATGAGTCAGATCTTATTTGGTGAGCTTGCTAAGATAGCAGATGTAGGTATTATTGTAGCCGAGCTTCAACACTGAGAAACCCTGAAATACGAACATTTACACGAGTCAGATCTTATTTGGTGAGTTTGCTTAGGAAGCAGATGGACGTTTCATTGTAGCCGAGCTTCAACACTGAGAAACCCTGAAATACGAACATTAATATAATTCAGATCTCATTTGATGAGCTTGCTTAGATAGCAGATGAAGGTATTATTATAACTAAGCTTCAACACAGAGAAACCCTGAAATATAAACATTAATATAATTCAGATCTCATTTGGTGAGCTTGCTTAGGTAGCAGATGAAGGTATTATTGTAGCCGAGCTTCAACACTGAGAAACCCTGAAATATAAACATTAATATAATTCAGATCTCATTTGATGAGCTTGCTTAGATAGCAGATGAAGGTATTATTGTAGCCGAGCTTCAACACTGAGAAACCCTGAAATATAAACATTAATATAATTCAGATCTCATTTGGTAAGCTTGCTTAGATAGCAGATGAAGGTATTATTGTAGCCGAGCTTCAACACTGAGAAACCCTGAAATATAAACATTAATATAATTCAGATCTCATTTGGTAAGCTTGCTTAGATAGCAGATGAAGGTATTATTGTAGCCGAGCTTCAACACTGAGAAACCCTGAAATATAAACATTAATATAATTCAGATCTCATTTGGTGAGCTTGCTTAGATAGCAGATGAAGGTATTATTGTAGCCGAGCTTCAACACTGAGAAACCCTGAAATATAAACATTAATATAATTCAGATCTCATTTGGTGAGCTTGCTTAGGTAGCAGATGGACGTTTCATTGTAATCGAGCTTCAACACTGAGAATCCTGAAATATAAACATTAATATAATTCAGATCTCATTTGGTGAGCTTGCTTAGATAGCAGATGAAGGTATTATTGTAGCCGAGCTTCAACACTGAGAAACCCTGAAATATAAACATTAATATAATTCAGATCTCATTTGGTGAGCTTGCTTAGATAGCAGATGAAGGTATTATTGTAGCCGAGCTTCAACACTGAGAAACCCTGAAATATAAACATTAATATAATTCAGATCTCATTTGGTGAGCTTGCTTAGATAGCAGATGAAGGTATTATTGTAGCCGAGCTTCAACACTGAGAAACCCTGAAATATAAACATTAATATAATTCAGATCTCATTTGGTAAGCTTGCTTAGATAGCAGATGAAGGTATTATTGTAGCCGAGCTTCAACACTGAGAAACCCTGAAATATAAACATTAATATAATTCAGATCTCATTTGGTGAGCTTGCTTAGATAGCAGATGAAGGTATTATTGTAGCCGAGCTTCAACACTGAGAAACCCT
The DNA here is from genome assembly GCA_903813345.2 of Owenia fusiformis. Classification (NCBI taxonomy): domain Eukaryota; kingdom Metazoa; phylum Annelida; class Polychaeta; order Sabellida; family Oweniidae; genus Owenia; species Owenia fusiformis. Next base: position 51,001 of record CAIIXF020000004.1, on the reverse strand, counting down.
GAAATATAAACATTAATATAATTCAGATCTCATTTGGTGAGCTTGCTTAGGTAGCAGATGAACGTTTCATTGTAATCGAGCTTCAACACTGAGAAACCCTGAAATATAAACATTAATATAATTCAGATCTCATTTGGTGAGCTTGCTTAGGTAGCAGATGTAGGTATTATTGTAGCCGAGCTTCAACACTGAGAAACCCTGAAATACGAACATTTACATGAGTCAGATCTCATTTGGTGAGCTTGCTAAGGTAGCAGTTGGACGTTTCATTGTAATCGAGCTTCAACACTGAGAATCCTGAAATATAAACATTAATATAATTCAAATCTCATTTGGTGAGCTTGCTTAGGTAGCAGATGAACGTTTCATTGTAATCGAGCTTCAACACTGAGAATCCTGAAATATAAACATTAATATAATTCAGATCTCATTTGGTGAGCTTGCTTAGGTAGCAGATGAACGTTTCATTGTAATCGAGCTTCAACACTGAGAATCCTGAAATATAAACATTAATATAATTTAGATCTCATTTGGTGAGCTTGCTTAGGTAGCAGATGGACGTTTCATTGTAATCGATCTTCAGCACTGAGAATCCTGAAATATAAACATTAATATAATTCAGATCTCATTTGGTGAGCTTGCTTAGGTAGCAGATGGACGTTTCATTGTAATCGAACTTCAACACTGAGAATCCTGAAATATTGATATATCATTAATATATATGATATATTAAGAACAAAACGGAAGGTGCCATCACACAAAAATGTTGTTTTTCATTATTTTTCGAGTTTGTTACATCATTAAGACAATCATCAATGATTACCAACGTGAAATACACTAAAATATGCTAAATGGTATTCGCCTTTAATCAACTGATCTTAGATATGCATGTCAAACATCGGTAAACAAGGTATCTTACCATGTTAAAGTCATTGTACACGTTATAGCCTTTTTTGGTATTGTCGACTTCTGCCATACCATTCTCAATGTCGACTTTCACAATGGTTTCCCTTGAAAGTTTGTACTCCTAACAAATATATCACATTCATCTTGTATAAGGTATTAACGGCCTTGTCATCCCATTACATAATACCACCTGATTTACATATTGGTATTTACATCTCTTAATACATTCAATTAATTCATTCGAAAACATCCTCCGAGTATCAGTTACAAAATCAGAATTCTCCGCCCCTAATTGATCGAGGCTTCATTTTTGTACTGCCCATGCCACGTTCGCAATTTGCTCTCGCAGCACCTAGTGAGCCTTCCCCACAGGTATCACGAAAAGCAATAAGCTCCTCCATGCAAATTACATAATCGCACGTTTTCAACAAAAACAGCTCACCCAAGCGTACTGTAACAAAATTTTGATTTTAAATTTTTTTGATTTAAGTGCTTCACAGTTGAGATTATTAAGATCTTTGATTGTAGTATCGATTAAAGCACTTTATTTGTACTTACAGAGGTGTTAGCAACTTTTTATTTTATCGAGTTCAGATTTAGTTAATGTTGATCGGGTAGTTTTACCAGTGACTATGGTTACGGTTGATCGAGAACTCTTGACTATCATTTTACAGAAATTATCACTTCCTGCTTTCAATTCGATCAAATCGAAGCGTAATTAGACTAGATAGCGATCATTTATGGTTATATTTATTGAGTTTATACTATAATCTTGTTGATTATGTACCAAACATGTATTGATATTGGGTGTAAAAGCCGAGATCGTGATTTGTAAGTGAAGCCAGTTATTTTTACGAAACTAATATCCTGATTCAGTGATTACATCCGGTGACGAGGTATTGCATCAGCCATTCACGTGATCATACTACATGTTCCATACATGTCAGGGGTATAAATACGGAGTGAGCATACAACAAGCCAGACACGTAGGCAACATTTGATGGGAACACATCTCCCGTGCCAGTGTTTCATTTGAGGATTGATGAGAAACTTAGAAGATTTGCTGGATCGAGGAACTTTGTCATTTCCAGACATAGTTTAGATAACTCCAGCCTGATTGAAGGGATACTGCTGGACCGAGAAACTTTGTCATTTCCAGGCAAAGTTTTAGAATATTTCAGCCCGACTGAAGAATTACTGCTGGATCGAGAAACGTCGTCATTTCCAGGCATAGTTTAGAATATTCCAGCCCGTTTGATGAAATACTGCTGAACCGAGAAACTTTGTCATTTCCAGGCAAAGTTTTAGAATATTTCAGCCTGTTTGAAGAAATACTGCTGGATCGAGGAACTTTGTCATGTCCAGACATAGTTTAGATAACTCCAGCCTGATTGAAGAGATACTGCTGGACCGAGAAACTTTGTCATTTCCAGGCATAGTTTAGAATATTCCAGCCCGTTTGATGAAATACTGCTGAGCCGAGAAACTTTGTCATTTCCAGGCAAAGTTTTAGAATATTTCAGCCCGATTGAAGAATTACTGCTAGATCGATGAACTTTGTCAATTCCAGGCATAGTTTAGAGTATTCAAGCCGTTTGATGAAATACTGCTGAACCGAGAAACTTTGTCATTTCCAGGCAAAGTTTTTATAATATTTCAGCCGATTAAAGAATTACTGCTGGAACGAGAAACTTTGTCATTACCAGACTTAGTTTACATTATTCCAGCCTGATTGAGAAGGAGTGCCATCAACTTGTATTTTCAGGTGTTATTAAGTAACTTGTTTTTTTTTCTATTGTTAACTTGAGAAACTTTGCCATTTTTCGAAATCAATTGTTAACTTGAGAAACTTTGCCATTTTTGAGGTTGAGAAACTTACATTATTCTTTTCATAATTTAGTTAACTTGAGAAACTTAGCCATTTTTAGATCAATTATTTGTCATCAATTTGTTGACTGAAGAAATACTGCTGGATTGAGGAACTTTGCCATTTCCAGGATTCTCAGTGTTGAAGTTCGATTACAATGAAACGTCCATCTGCTACCTAAGCAAGCTCACCAAATGAGATCTGAATTATATTTCCAAGTTCATAATATTCCAGCCTGATTGAGGAACTTTGCTGGACTGAGAAACTTTGTCATTTCCCGACATAGTTTATACAATATTCCAGCCTGACTGAAGAAATACTACTGGACTGAGGAACTTTGCCATTTCCAGACAAAGTTCATAATATTCCAGCCTGATTGAGGAACTTTTCTGGATTGAGAAACTTTGTCATTTCCCGACATAGTTTATACAATATTCCAGCCTGACTGAAGAAATACTACTGGACTGAGGAACTTTGCCATTTCCAGACAAAGTTCATAATATTCCAGCCTGATTGAGGAACTTTTCTGGATTGAGAAACTTTGTCATTTACCGACATAGTTTATACAATATTCCAGCCTGACTGAAGAAATACTATTGGATTGAGGAACTTTGCCATTCCCAGACAAAGTTCATAATATTCCAGCCTGATTGAGGAACTTTGATGGATTGAGAAACTCTGTCATTTCCCGACATTGTTTATATAATATCCCAGCCTGACTGAAGAAATACAGCTGGACTGAGAAACTCTGTCATTTCCCGACATAGTTGAGACAACTCAAGCCTGTTTGAAGGACTCTGCTGGATTGAGGAATATTCCAGCCTGATTATGGAAATACAGCTGGACTGAGAAACTCTGTCATTTCCCGACATTGTCTATATAACTCAAACCTGATTGAGAATAAGTACCAGAAACTCAGCTCATTTGGAGGAGCTGTTGAGGAACTTGGAATATTTGCACTCAACCTGGATGACTTAATGGAAACTAAGTACGAGACACTTAGTTTATTTAGGAACTACGGGGAATCTTAGGCAGATTCCACATATTGAGGAACCTAGAGGATCTTCATCGCTGTTGCCTGTTGGGGAAGTTGAATAGTGTCACCCCCGACGAGACACTTAGTTTATTTAGGAACTACAGGGAATCTTAGGCAGATTCCACATATTGAGGAACTTAGAGGATCTTCATCGATTTAGGAGCTACGGGGAATCTTAGGCAGATTCCACATATTGAGGAACCTAGAGGATCTTCATCGCTGTTGCCTGTTGGGGAAGTTGAATAGTGTCACCCCCGACGAGACACTTAGTTTATTTAGGAACTACAGGGAATCTTAGGCAGATTCCACATATTGAGGAACTTAGAGGATCTTCATCGATTTAGGAGCTACTGGGAAACTTAGGCAGATTCCACATATTGAGAAACTTAAAGGATCTTCATCGATTAAGGAGCTACTGGGAATCTTAGGCAGATTCCACATATTGAAGAACTTAAAGGATCTTCATCGATTTAGGAGCTACTGGGAATCTTAGGCAGATTCCACATATTGAAGAACTTAAAGGATCTTCATCGATTTAGGAGCTACTGGGAATCTTAGGCAGATTCCACATATTGAGGAACTTAAAGGATCTTCATCGATTTAGGAACTACAGGGAATCTTAGGCAGATTCCACATATTGAGGAACTTAAAGGATCTTCATCGATTTAGGAGCTACTGGGAATCTTAGGCAGATTCCACATATTGAGGAACTTAAAGGATCTTCATCGATTTAGGAGCTACTGGGAATCTTAGGCAGATTCCACATATTGAGGAACTTAAAGGATCTTCATCGATTTAGGAGCTACTGGGAATCTTAGGCAGATTCCACATATTGAGGAACTTAGAGGATCTTCATCGATTTAGGAGCCACTGGGAATCTTAGGCAGATTCCACATATTGAGGAACTTAAAGGATCTTCATCGATTTAGGAGCTACTGGGAATCTTAGGCAGATTCCACATATAGAGGAACTTAAAGGATCTTCATCGATTAAGGAGCTACTGGGAATCTTAGGCAGATTCCACATATTGAGGAACTTAGAGGATCTTCATCGATTAAGGAGCTACTGGGAATCTTAGGCAGATTCCACATATTGAAGAACTTAAAGGATCTTCATCGATTTAGGAGCTACTGGGAATCTTAGGCAGATTCCACATATTGAAGAACTTAAAGGATCTTCATCGATTTAGGAGCTACTGGGAATCTTAGGCAGATTCCACATATTGAGGAACTTAGAGGATCTTCATCGATTTAGGAGCCACTGGGAATCTTAGGCAGATTCCACATATTGAGGAACTTAAAGGATCTTCATCGATTTAGGAGCTACTGGGAATCTTAGGCAGATTCCACATATTGAGGAACTTAGAGGATCTTCATCGATTAAGGAGCTACTGGGAATCTTAGGCAGATTCCACATATTGAAGAACTTAAAGGATCTTCATCGATTTAGGAGCTACTGGGAATCTTAGGCAGATTCCACATATTGAAGAACTTAAAGGATCTTCATCGATTTAGGAGCTACTGGGAATCTTAGGCAGATTCCACATATTGAGGAACTTAAAGGATCTTCATCGATTTAGGAACTACAGGGAATCTTAGGCAGATTCCACATATTGAGGAACTTAAAGGATCTTCATCGATTTAGGAGCTACTGGGAATCTTAGGCAGATTCCACATATTGAGGAACTTAAAGGATCTTCATCGATTTAGGAGCTACTGGGAATCTTAGGCAGATTCCACATATTGAGGAACTTAGAGGATCTTCATCGATTTAGGAGCTACTGGGAATCTTAGGCAGATTCCACATATTGAAGAACTTAGAGGATCTTCATCGATTTAGGAGCTACTGGGAATCTTAGGCAGATTCCACATATTGAGGAACATAGAGGATCTTCATCGATTTAGGAGCTACTGGGAATCTTAGGCAGATTCCACATATTGAGGAACTTAAAGGATCTTCATCGATTTAGGAGCTACTGGGAATCTTAGGCAGATTCCACATATTGAGGAACCTAGAGGATCTTCATCGATTTGGGAGCTACTGGGAATCTTAGGCAGATTCCACATATTGAGGAACTTAGAAGATCTTCATCGATGTTGCCTGTTGGGGACGTTGAATAGTGTCACCCCAACCTGGATGACTTTGATGGAAACTAAGTACGAGACACTTAGTTTATTTGGGAACTACTGGGAATCTTGGGCAGATTCCACATATTGAGGAACTTTGCCATTTCCAGACTTAGTTTAGATAACTCTAGCCTGATTGAGGAATTACTGCTATATTGAGAAACTTTGTCATTTCCAGACTTAGTTTATATAACTCCAGCTTGATTGAGGAACTAAGTTGATTCCAGACTTAGTTATTTTATTTCAGGCCAGCTTGAGATTTGCCTTCATTGAGAGACTGTTATTCCAAGGCATAATCACTGAAGCTGTAATGAGAGACTGTTATTCCCAGATTTATACCTAGCTGAATTGAACAAGTCCAGAGCACAAGAGACAATTGAGAGTACAAGTATTTTCGTATAGAGGACTCTAATATTAGTGCTTCAAAAACTATCATTGCATATCAAGAACTTTTATATAGTGCCTCAGTAACTGAAAACATCGATTTCCATGTATTATTTTGACGGGCTAAAACGCCACAATATACGTGTTATTGTATTTAATTGTATATAAGTTGTTATGTACAGATTTCCCACGTGTATATTTAACGTATACCCTGAGACCCACAGTGACACAGTCTATTAAACAACATCCACACTACCATAATTAGGCTGAATGTTACAGTACGTACACCGCTGATTACCGCTGTGCCAACCTTGTCGAGAAGACTCGCGGTGGCGAGTTCCATTGCAATAAACTGTGGTGTCTTTCAAAATAATTGTGTGAGTAAGTGTGCTTGGACGAGCGGTTTTATTGAAAATATGAGAGGTCTGTTTAACTTTTTCGTGATATCTGCGGGTAAGGCTCATTAAGTGCTGCGTGAGCAAATTGCACCGCGGGCACCTTCCCACTGGCACCCGTGCATACATATATAAATTATAACTACTGTATAATATATATTATATTTATTTGTTACTGCCTTGTCTTTATTTACATCTTTTAATTTTTGCATCTTCTGTTTACCTTGATAGTGTCACTAGCAAACTCATTGGTGAGTTTCAGCGTCAACAGAACTCCACCCAGTGTGATGACCAGAATCAACACAACAGTTGCTGCTGCTATGACGTACTTCTTGTTGGACTTAGCTGCAGGGTTCTCGGGGTCCTTAAACGTCATTTAGATATTAATTGAATATATATTCAGGTATTGGTTGTATATATTTCAAAAGCAGCCCCCGATGTGACAAACAGAACTGCCACCTTCTTATGTTTCTAGTATTGATCGATCACAGAGTACTAATTATGCAAAAACAGACAACGAAACTACACTAACATGACATGTATTAGAAAGATGAGGTTACTTGAATATATTGGTCAGAATTGAATTTTAAACACTATAATGTTGAAAAATGATTTAACAGAGAAAATACAGCATCAACTTTCACATCATGTTGGCTAAAATTGCACCTAGACTGAATTATTAGTAGAGTTTTCATTGATAAGATCACATGGTAACTGCAGAAGTGACAGAATTCTCTATGCTTAGTCTGAGTCTAAACACTATGGCTGTGTTTAAATATATGAAAAGAATATAAGCATTGGCTAGCAATCAATTTGCTGTATGAAGGGGAATTTCGAAGGCCACATTAGTCATATCCCTCATACACATTACTCATACATGTACCTCTTTGACCTTAATTAAGTAAAATATGTCAGCGTTTGGGGGAAATACTATTTATACCCCCTTTGAGACAAAACTGAGGGCTACATTGAAAACGGTTAATATCTTTTCATATAAATGATCAAGAACGCAGATTGTTTTAGGATGTATTGTCATACATATTAAACGTTTCTGGTAAATATAAAAGATTATACCCTCTATATCAAAAGTATTTTCCTATAAAGGAAAATCTCAAATAACTTCAGCAAATCACCACTAGACTTAATGACACTTGCCACACATAATTTAAGGCATATCATACACATTATCCGAAAATTGATTAATTTTTACTCAAAATCTTACATAAAGAATATAACATAGCATATACCAAAACACCGATGTGATTTTTTACAAGTTTGTGACGTCAGATTTACCTTTGATTACCAAATTTAAACTGACCAAAACCAGGCTGCTCTGTAAAACTAAGCGGACAACGTCTTTATATATAAAATGCTTATCATGAGCAATCAGAATATGTTATAGACTTTACAAATGATCAAGTTCATGACAGTTTTATACTTTATAAAATAGATATGTCACTGAAAGCTGTGTAATAAGATGCAAAATTAAAGTCCTTACACCTGGGTCTTATAACAATGTTGCATTACTGTTTAGTGTTATACTATATTTCTTTAATACTTACAACTTTCCTGCCCAATCACATTATTAGACAAGTATGATTTTTGTGACTAATGTGTTAATATGATTGTCTCGGGGGTTTATCTTCAAGATATTCTTGATGTAATTTCGGGCAGGAAAGTGTAAAGTGTAGTATTACATGGTCTACGGCTGTTAGGAAAATGTATTGGGACATCCAGAGTATATGTAATAACATATTATGAGGATATTGAGAGTATATGCAATAGCATATTCTGCTCATAATTAGCATTTTATACAGAAAGACTTTTGTGTGCATAATTTTGCAGAGCAGCCTGATTTTGTTCAGTTTGATAATCTAATAAGGTAAGTTTGACGTCACAAACTTGTTAATCAATTGTTTTCAGATTTTCACAGAACGTGAAATTATGTGTATAAAGTTTCATCACAATTTACTTGCTATTTACTTTTTAAGGGTTTTCTCAATAGGAAAATACTTTTGATACAGAGGGTATGTATAATCTGAGTTGCTCTGGTAGCTGTTAAAGATGTTAAGGAGAAGGCAAAGTATCGCAACAGATTTCGGACAGTCATATGTCGGATTTTGGCTATTTTCGGAGGACTGAAACAGGTGCATCTGTTAGACCAATGTATTACCTCCAGGAAAAGCACTCCTAAAGATGATAACATAATTTCGACTTTGAGAGGGAAGATGCAAACAACCCACCGGCATGTTTTTTCTGAAATGTTTTCCTGATTTTCAGATGCTCATGTAGTTCAGTTTATATGTCTCTGTGTATTCGATCCGGTTCGTACGCGCGTTGTAGTCTCCGTGCCTTGACAAATCACAAAGTTAGCGGGGGGGGGGGGGGGGCTTTTCAAAACTTATATTGGTCCGCTGTCTTGTGAAGAATTTATACCATACATAATCATAGGTATGCTACTCAATACTGCTGACGTGGATTAAATACTTTTAGCATAACATGACTCATCAATAGATGACTATCACACCAAACTAGTTTTCACTACGTCCTCGAAAACGGGCTTCAACTGTGTACGAACGGACTGGACGAACTTAGAACCGTTTGAGGTCTATTTACAAACTTCATCGAACGTACTCGAACGGGTAGGTCCCCTAGAACTTAGAACATACTCAAAATGTTCTCGTGGTCGATACGCTCTACAATTAGAACGAGTGACAACGTACTAACGACGAGCTGGACGTACTACGAACGTCGTACTTCAATCCTACTCGGGACGTTTTAACAACGAGTTGAACGGTCTGAGGACGTTTTGAGAACGAGGTAGAACTAATTGCAAACGGGTTTAAACTGTTTAAGAACGTATTTAAGACTGCTTATGAACAGGTTAGCAAAAATATAGCTATCACACCAAACAAGTTGCCACTGCGTTCTTCAAAACTGGTTTTAAACTGTGTGCGAACGGAATGAACGTAGCTGCAACTTTCTAAGGTCTATTTACGAACTTCATGAACGTTCTCAGACGGGAAGGTGATTTTAGAATTTTGAATCGATTCAAAATTCGATGGCGACCATACCGTTCTGTGATCAGGTGATGATGACCTTCTAGACTAAGGGACGCGTTATACGACGTTGCATACCGACCTGGTGCGACCTGAACGAACTGCGTATGAGATAGACGTATTGAAGACTGTTTATGAACGAAGTAGCTAATTATTTTAGACATATTTCCCGACCACAGCCAGATTGAGCCCGTTTTACGACTTTTTCGTAGGACTGGCAAGAACGGGTAAGAACTAGTTTGGTGTGATAGGGGGGGGGGGGTAATAGAGAGTATACGCTTGCACCGTATTTCACAACGTAACGGTGAACGGAAAGTACATGAATCGATATTATAAGAATATCGAGACAGAATATATCCTGTATTGCACTTCAAATCATTCAATAACGTTTTTATCGTGATATCCTCTGTATTGCTACTGAGATTGTCTCCTCCGTACCAATATTTTCTGTATTGCGACGGAGATGATCAACGCGGACAATCTCAGTAGCAATACAGATTGGTACAGCACAAGAACTGACCAATCAGAGGGCTTCATTTTACAGATCATACGATAAAGGAATGTGTCGAGCGCGCATACTTTTGTATGCCCTTTAAGCGCTTTAGTCCGTTCAGTTTCAGAGTTCCGTATTCCGAACGGAATATTTTGAAATTTCAAGTTGGTGTCAACGGAAATTATTATACTCATGTCTATTGAATACCATTCTGGTAATTTTGATTTCGATGCACAGTATAAGTCTTTCTGAAGAAAATGATGTTTGTCAAGCATCGTTCAGCCCCGACGTGACTTTCTTAAAAATGAGCTTGTGTTTAAAATAATATCAGAAAACCAGCTATTTGAATAAATTACCATTTTGCAACTTGCCATTTTAAGTCCCACCTTATTTTAGTAATTCTATATATTATAATAGAAAATTTGCAGTTACCTGAAACACAATCGGTGGCAGATTTTTCTTTTCCGAGTTCATCACTGCAATGTTGAATTGCTCAGCTTCAGTCGAGTCTCTTGTGTTATGTTTGATGCCAGATAGATCATCTGAATGATGCTAAGTGCCACCAACGTCAGCCTTTATATCAGTTCATGAACAAGTATGTATGTCAATTATTCAATACTGTTGTTATCAAACCATTAAATTAAACCCATTAAAATATTCGGGGCAGAACAAGATTCAAGCCAACCAATCATCAAGAAGGCAACGAGGACACATTTATCATTGAAGTCATCAAAGTGGCATTGATATATTATATTTGAAACATCTAAACATTTGATGAAGATGGTTTACAAATAATAATAACATCAAAAACACAACTGAACAAAATATGTTTAGCGTTGACAAAAAATAGTAAAAAGTAGAACTATATTACATCTAAAAACGGATTTAACTATTAAAATTCACAATAAAAAATAAACAAAATGAATTAATCAACGTCGCAATTTCTCAACTCTTTGTCAAATATATAAATCGTGATTAATGTCATAAGAAGACCCATACCAACGTCATCAAACTCACGTAGTTTTAAACATATTTGTCACTCTATTTTATCTGACAGAACATAATATATAACTGCAACTATATTATGTATATAAGCGATGCGAAATTGATGTCAGGGTTAGGCCTAGGGTATCTTATATGATACATAATATACATTCAATGTTCCTCCTTTACCTACATTATGTGTATGAGCGATGCAAAATTGATGTCAGGGTAAGGGTGCCTTATATGATATACAAAATATGTTCCCCCTTTACATTATGTATATAAGCGATGCGAAATTGATGTCAGGGATAGGGTATCTTATTTGATATACATAATATGTTCGTCCTTTACCTACATTATGTATATAAGCGATGCGAAATTGATGTCAGGGATAGGGTATCTTATATGATATACACAATGTGCATTCATTGTTCCTCCTTTACCTACATTATGTGTATGAGCGATGCAAAATTGATGTCAGGGTAAGGGTGCCTTATATGATATACAAAATATGTTCCCCCTTTACCTACATTATGTATATAAGCGATGCGAAATTGATGTCAGGGATAGGGTATCTTATTTGATATACATAATATGTTCGTCCTTTACCTACATTATGTATATAAGCGATGCGAAATTGATGTCAGGGATAGGGTATCTTATATGATATACACAATGTGCATTCATTGTTCCTCCTTTACCTACATTATGTATATAAGCGATACGAAATTGATGCCAGTGTTAGGGTACCTTCCCGGGTACCTTATATGATATAACTCATATGGTCCTCCATTACCTACATTATGCGACATTGATGTCAGGGTACCTTATATGATATACATAATAATATACCTTATATGGTCTTCCTTTACCTACATTATGTAAATCAGCAATGTGAAATTAGTGCCAGGGTAAGGGTACTGTAATGACCCGAGGGCGCCCCAGGGGAATACTATCTAATGACCACAACGAGCATAGTGTAACAAGCCAGATAAAGAAATTGAAAGAAAGTGTACTAAATTCAATGCCCCGCATGGAAATCGAACCTAGGACCCTTGGATCCGAAGTCTGATGCTCTACCGACTGAGCTATAAAGAATGGCCACTACAGCCGGACTGTAGTAGCAACTTACTATCAAGGGTCGTTACAGTACCTTATATGATATGCATATTATATGATCCTCCTTTACATACATCATTTATATAAGCCATGCGAAATTGATGCCAGTGTTAGGGTGTCTTATATGATATACAAAACATGTTCTTCCTGTACCTACATTATGTATATAAGCAATGCTTAATTGATGTCAGGGTTAGGGTGTCTTATATGATATACAAAACATGTTCTTCCTGTACCTACATTATGTATATAAGCAATGCTTAATTGATGTCAGGGATAGGGTGTCTTATATGATACACAAAACATGTTCTTCCTGTACCTACATTATGTATATAAGCAATGCTTAATTGATGTCAGGGATAGGGTGTCTTATATGATATACAAAACATGTTCTTCCTGTACCTACATTATGTATTTAAGCAATGCTTAATTGATGTCAGGGTTAGGGTGTCTTATATGATATACAAAACATGTTCTTCCTGTACCTACATTATGTATATAAGCAATGCTTAATTGATGTCAGGGATAGGGTGTCTTATATGATATACAAAACATGTTCTTCCTGTACCTACATTATGTATTTAAGCAATGCTTAATTGATGTCAGGGTTAGGGTGTCTTATATGATATACAAAACATGTTCTTCCTGTACCTACATTATGTATATAAGCAATGCTTAATTGATGTCAGGGATAGGGTGTCTTATATGATATACAAAACATGTTCTTCCTGTACCTACATTATGTATATAAGCAGTGCTAAATTGATGTCAGGGTTAGGTATACTGTAAATCTGTAAAATTATATGATACAAAGCTAAAATTTCTCATGTAACTTCAGAATTTTGTTTTCGTTAAAATGAGATATGACACGCCATGTAACATTAAATACCTTTCGCTGTAGAAGGAAGGGGGGGGGTGCCTTTGTTTCTAGTGTTCTTTTGAAATCTTTTTAATTTGAATATATCGAAGGGGAGTATTGGTAATTATATCATTTACCGATGAAAACCATGAATGGATTGTGACACAGGTAGGATGCCAAGCAAACCATAAACGCATTGTGGCACACGCAGGATGCCATAGAAGTCTCGAACGCATCGTGGCACGCGTATGATACCATCGGTCTGTGAACGCATTGTGACACAGGTAGGAAGCCCTACAAGTCTTGAACGTATTGTGGCACATGTTGAATGCAATACAAACCAGGATTACATGCATTGTTACACACGTAGGATGACATACAAGCCACAAAGGTATTATGACATACGTAGGACATCATACAAACCGTGAATGCAGTGTAACACACGTAGGATGCCATACAGGCCATGAACACATTGTGACACACGTGGGGTGCCATACAAATCATGAACGAAATGTGACACACGTAGGATGCCATACAAGCCGTGAACACATTGTGACACACGTGGGGTGCCATACTAATCATGAACGAATTGTGACACACGTAGGGTGCCATATTAATCATGAACGAATTGTGACACAAGTAGGATGCCATACAAGCCATGAAGGCATCCTAACCAAATGATGGTGCCATATAAACAACGAATGCATTGTGACAACTGTAGAATGCCATACAAGCCACGAAGGCATTATGACAAACGTAGTGTGCAATATATACATTTTAGCGACATCTTTTTTCTTGACACATAGCAATACTTTCGGATTTATAATCTAGTGTTTGCTAAAACCAATAAAGATGCCGCTCATATAGTCTTTATACATAATAGCACGTGGTATATTTTAACGACATCTTTAAACATAATTGTTTCTTATAAATATATATGGTAGTCTAATCTGCCATACTTATACAGAGATTAAAATTGATTTTGTTAGGTTTAAGTTGGGGTTAAATGTTTACACCATCATATTTTGATGCATATATACTTGTATTTACTATTTTGTAAATTACATGCATATTTAGATTGGAAAATTACTAAGAACAGTTGCGGAATTGGAAAATCTTGGGGAAGGAGAGACAAAAAACATTATTCTTACAAAAACTAAAAATGGATATATATTCTTTTGCAGACATCTGACAGACATGTTCAGGACATCCCAAAAATGTTCATGGATATATGACCACCAGTTTTTAAAAATCGTCTTTTTACTCAAATTATTTGGACCAAAACGCGAGTCGTGGAGAGTTCTACGCCACAAAATAATATTGAGAACATTGTATCTCAGTCAATAAATGTCAGATCACCTTGCAATATGGCTTTTTTGATTTGAAAGTGTATTCACTATATAAGTTATGAACTATATGGTCTATATCCAAAACAAGGCGGAAATAGAACGAGCTTATACTATTTAATGAAAACATAGAATCTGTCTGCACGGGAGAATTTTTTCTGCGATCTTATTTGGGGCAAGGAAGATCATTATGGTTCCTGATCGAGCCAGAGGTTTCATCTTACTGAAGATTAGAGAGAGAACATCATTTTCACCTAAAGGAGTGGTATCGATATGGTGAACTTTTTGAACACACGTTTCTCTTAAACCAGTCATGAAAAAATCTAAACATCTAACACATCGTCAATCTTTTGAATGGTAACAATATAATTTGAAATATATATATACAGGGTGTTCCAAAAGTAACAGGACTGGTGCTGGCATTTTGTTAAATATGCACCAATCGTCTTCAGAATTTTACATAATGTACTTTCATATATCATTACTAAAACCGCAAAGTTTCGACAAAAAATATGTAGCTCGGGTAGAGTTATGGTTGCTATGGTAACATGACATCACAATATCCGGGGCAACATTCCACGCAGAAAGTGACATTAAGACAGAAAGAGACATTAAGCATTTTGCACATCCCATATCAAAGTTAAAATGCAACAACTGGTGGGAATTACATTTGTTTCACATAATTTGATATTCCTATGTATCCACTACTTTGAAACTAGGTTCCTCTTGGTCAGTACAAGGGTAGTACTCTGTATCCATGACCCAAACACATAAGTGAACCCATTTGAGGATATGTCACGCATGGTCGAATGAACAACTTGGAGAAGGTCATTCTCATCTTTGAAGATCTTACAGCACTGATTAGCATTCCATTCTCCATGTTAGTAAAAATTAGATATTGCATGATCAGAAGAGTATGGTGCATGGTTTTAGAACTCAAGATCTGGCCCCTCTATAGCTGCATGGTTTTTAATGGTGACCCGCGGGCAGGCGCATTATCAAGGTGGATGACGGCTTCAAATTGGGTCTTTCCAAAAACTCAACCATGAATTAATTGTTCAGAGTGTAATTCACAGTGATATTCCAGGAAATTGAATAAATATTATTAAAATGAAATTATACTTGAATCTGAGTTTTATAGCAACACCTTTACAACAAAGCAACTAATAAAATAAACAAAAAAAATATATACTTTCATCTATATTGTTTTAGAAAACACATCAAACACTTGTTTTGTTCTTGGTTTCATGTTTCCAGAGTGAATGAAACATCTTTCCGAACCTCATTGGAACAAAACGACATAAACACACCATGTTTAGGTCTCTCAATATTGTAATTGTACAAAGGAAATTTTGGTTGATTTAAAAAAAGTATCTTGTTAATGAAATAAAAGGTTCCACCGAAAATTCCTTTGTATAACTAGAATATTGAGAGGTCTAAAATATGTTGTCTATGCTATTTTGTTCCAACAAGGTTCAGAAAGACATTTTATTTCATCCTCAAGAATTGGTAGAAAGGAGCAAAAAAATTTGCACTAAAAAACAAAAAATGTTAGCAAAAACAGTTATATAAAATATTTCAATCAGTCAACATGACATAAAATACCGTGTTTTTTACAGAATGTTTTTAATAATAGGTTTAAGAGAAAAACATTGTTGAATTCAGTTCACCATATCGATACCTATCCTTTGATCGACCTTTGATTTCTGCCTATCCGGGAAAATTTAGTTGAAATCCATATATTTAAAACTAAGTTATTATAATGTAGAAAAAAAATATGTGGATGTATTTGGCCCACCATGTAGAGTTCTATTCTATTCTCCAGAGAAGAGATTTTATCATTTTTACATTAAATCTGATACAGATATAGCATCACCCTTCTGACAATCATATATACAATTTCAGGACCATAAGGAGTATACTTCCTGAGATACATTGACTTTTGAACCAATGGGCCCATAGTCCATATGACGTCATTCAATTGAATTAATTTTGTGAATGCCTTGATAGGCTGAAATGGTTCGGTCAATCTTTGTTCTTTCAGCTGTTAGTCAGGTTATGTTATAACTAATCTATATTTAATAGTGCAATAACGTCATTTCAAAGGGCAATATAGTGAAATATTGGACCAATATTTCACTTTTTTTGCCCACAGAAATGACGTTATTACTATTATTACCACCGTTAATGCCCAGGGCTGAAATAGCAAATTTGAAATAGAAAATCTTACGCACTGAACGATATCACTTTTCCCGGGAAACATAGCCAGGCGGATAATGTCATTATTGCCCGACTAAAGTCATCAACGCCCGACACAATATTGCTCACGTCAATATAGCAATTTAAATGCCTTCTCAACTACTACTAAAACCCCTAGAACAGGCCCTGCAAGGTGGTAATAATACTAAATATGTAGTCTTTCTATTTGGTAATGCATTACTTGTAGCATTATGCCCAGTCCATAAGTAAATGTCTAAACCAACATAGATATAACATGTTGAGCCTTTTCATGACTACAGCTACCCTCAGTACATTTTCCCTTCCCTTCTAATTCCATCTTAGATACTTCGCAATGCCTATATTGGAGACATTATATTCAATGCTGTTTCCCCATTCTTTATCAAGTACTCTTTCAATGTTTTCTGCTTCAACTTTATTATTTTAAGCAATATTTTCCAATATGAGAAATTTGATAATGTCATAAAATCAGGTGATTTTTTCAAGATGTTTGAAGAGTATGTTTACGGTCATTCTTTGGCATGATCAAAGAAAACAGGAAATATTGATAGTCTATGATATTAGATTCACTTTTCCCATGGGAACAAAACTAGATATTGTTTAAATCTAAGTTGACAGTTTATGTAAGTAGATTTAGCATGATTAGTAATATTGTTCTTTGAATATAACTAGTTTTCTTTTTACAAAATGATATGGACCATTGCGTCATAGCCTTGGTTGCTATAGCAGCAGTAGAATGTTAAGTAGTATACGTATATACATGAAACCTTGACAGTGTAACGGAATAAGATGGGAGTACATACCTACCAACTATGAACAAGGTTGGTTCATTACATATAAACATACATACATTACCACATAGTGCAAAACTTTTTGAACCACCCTTGTATAAACATTGAAACCGCTAAAATGGCGGGAAACTCAAATATTCAAGAAAATGTTTCATTCTATTTTGAATCATCAAAAGCACTCTTGTAAGTTATAACATTGAGTTTTAAAGAAGGTAGATATACAGTTAGAAATCGTAACTTCATTTAGAGTAAGAGGACGAATTACAAACATACAGCTTTATGAAGCGAGACCTTAGAGAATAGAACCAGCGCAAGGTAATCCTAAACACCTGGATCTTGCGGTTTTAACATAAAAACATTATTTGAACAAATATTTTAGAGATGAGCTTAAATTGAGATCGCTGCCAAGTTTGCATTCGAAATAACTAACGGGGAAGGTAAAATAGAATACCCCACCGCACATATATATTTCAACAGACATCTTTCATAATAACATGCACATGTCACTGTATGAGTACACTCTTAAAAATGAATTACTTGAGTATTTCCCAAGTATAAAAATTACTTAAAGTTATATACTTAGTTTTACTTCATTTTACTTAGGTTTTACTTATGTTGTCATTTTGAGTATTACAATTACTACAGTAAGTATTTCAATTTCTCTCCTTGCATTAGTAAATTCACCATAAATTCAGAGTGCCTGTGAAGTCATTTTAATTTTTTTTAATTAATATATATATTATTGTTTTAAATTACTTATAATTACTTGTAATTACTTTGAATTACTAAAAAATTATTCAGTAGTTCAAGATTAATTAAGTAATCTTTTACTTAAAATGAGTAGTACAAGTTCTCAATATAATATAAAGAAATATAATATAATATAAGGAAATCCAAGTAATATTTTTTAAGAGTGCATATGGTGTGTGTAGGGAATGACGTCGAAGATTTACTTAACGACCTATTGTCTAACGTAGAGACATGTAGCAAACCATGTTTTTAAAATTTTACTATTGTGAGGAGCGTACATTACAGTTCTGATTCCCACTCTGCGTATTTTGAATTAAAATTATGGTTTTATTTACGACCGTGAGTGTGGTGGAGGTACTTTGTTTTTTTGTTTTGTTCTTTAAGTCATTTTTACTGTGCGCATGCGTATTTCTTCCAATGGTTATTTCGATTTTATTGGCATCAGAGACATTACAAAAACGGAGTTGGTGGATTAAACGTGGAACTCTATGGACACAAGTCAAAAGACAGTTGATCATTCGTAAGGTAAATAAATCATTTTACACATTGAAATCATTATTTTCAGTTTTTCTTAAATATATCGAACATTAAATTCGTAGGCAGCTCTAGATTTTGACACAAGAACGCTCCAAATGTTACACTACGCAAAACCAAAAATTGCGCATTTAAATAAAATGTCAGCGTGTGCTTATATCAGACCCGTGGATTTTATAATGATACGGTCCTAGCATTTCTCGACTAGTATTATTAAATAGATATTAATATATTAAATAGTTTAGTTCATTACTTTTTCTAGTACACCTTCACTATTTTGAATCATTTTTAAAATGATCTGACTATTTTCTCAAACCGCACTTGATATGATAGTAACATACATTCCCAATGAACCTTCACTTCGAATCCAGGTCCTATACATCCCCTCAAAAGTTTTACATGCAGTCAATTTATATATATCATAACTATTTCTTGTATTCTTTTAACAATTCCTTTATACATGTCTTTTATGTACATTCCTTTTATTTATATAATTATGAAACAATGTACGGTTAAGCAATGGATCCAGGTACGTATGTGTTCACGGAAAGTTGAATGCAGAGGTTTAATAAAATAATTGCAAAAGTAGCAAACAACTTTACTTGAGATAAAGACGAATAGCATTATTTTCATTTCAGTACAATACATCAAAACACATTTCAGTACAATACATCAAAACACATGACAAATTGTGCATGTGGAATATCACTGTAAAGGTAATGTAGAACGCATTGACCTTTGAATTTCATATAAATATTATTAGAAACTATGATACGACATTGAAAGTAATTTTAAAGGTTTTTATTCTCTTACGAGTCACCTTGACTTTCAGCTGTTTTTTATTGCTAGTCACGTGGGATTTGTTTACAATTTCAAAATACAGTTTATTTAAATCCTTCGTAAAAAACGACATTGAATATTGGTAGGGCTTATTTTACCACACCTCGCATTCACCTCTATTGATTCAAAATGAGTTTTACATACACTCTAAACATACTTCAATAGAAACCTATTAAGTTTGCATAGGAATTTGGTTACAAAATCATGATAATATGTATATCAAAGAATATGTTAATATTACAGTGCTACTTCTTCACTTTGAATAGAACTTTGTAAAACATTACTTTAAAGATATTGAACTTTCAATTACTTCAGTTGAGTTCAATCGATTATTACTTTTCTATATGGTTTTGATTCAATGTGAGAAAAACGTTATTTTCTTTAATTACGACAATGTACTATATTTCAGTCAACAATCCCCGTATAGGTGACTTCCATATATTCATTGTCAGTCATAAACACGGTGATCGGACAAAATGAACGGAGGGGGAGGCGATTTCTGCAAGAAAATCCAACAAATCTGGAAGATTTATTTTTTCAAGAGAAAGCTTACTATTGAATTGCTAAATGAATAGGGGCACAACATGGTAAAATATATTAAGTCTTCTATGATTTTTTTGAACCCATACGCTTCTAAGATATGAGATCTATTAAAAACAGCGCATCGTCACTAAACGGAGGTTGAAGTGAATGGAGGCAGGGGGGGAGTTATGTTTCTATAAGACATGATAAGAGATGTTCTTTGACTATATTTCGTATAACTCCAAATTTCCCCAATTTTAACTCCTCAGAGATGTTATATCCAGTTTCTGCCTGAGTTACTGAGTTCAATTTTCAAATACATGAGTTCGTGTAAATTTGTTCCATCTTAAAGACCTATAACTAGCCCTCCGTTCATTTTTTCGATTATATTTTTTATATAATGTATTGAAACTAACTTTAAAAAGCGAGCTATGGCATTAGGTTTGTGCTAATAACGTCCCTTATAAGTGTTTATTATAAGTAGTATAGACCATTGTTGCCTGATTTATAGCAAAACATTGACTTTTGCATTTTGGTGATGATGCACTTTTTAAAAATTAGATCTCATATCTTAGAAGCGTATAGGTTGAAATAAGTCCGAAGAAACTAAACGTACTCTACCATGTCTTGCGCCTATTCATTTGGCAATTCAGTAGTAAACTTTCTCTTGAGAAAAATGTACCTGTAGATTTGTTGAATATTCTTGCAGAAATTGTTACGCTGTAAACACGATACAAATATATCATATTCCGCAACGAATATGGCATATTCACTTGCGGTGTATGACAGATTCACCTACGGTATATGGCATACTCACTAACCAATGAGAACGTGATACGGAAGTACGCAATTGTCAGTTGCATCGATCTAACGAACGGGTAAAAGTTCATAAATTATTATAATGATTACTTAATCAACAGTAGAGTGTATTGAATATATCAACTAATGCAGAAGTATTAAATATATTATTACTCGAAGCACTAACTATATTGGCAATCCAGCGTAGTTTTACATTTAGAGTCGATTCTTGCGACCAATCAAATCAAAGCCTTCTGTATCCCGTTTTCACTTGCGGTATATGTCATAATCACCTGCGGTTTATGGCATATTCCGCAAATGAGTAAGACATATTCCAAAGGTGAGTGTCAGATTATCACTGAAATCAATGTATCGCATATTCACTGTTGAATATGCCATACTCACTTGCGGAATATGCCATATACCGCAGGTGAGTATGGCATATTTACCCGTATCACAAATACCACGCAAACATTCATTGTGTCCGACCACCGGGCGTGAAATCGCTTGTAGAAAAAGGTAATGAACAATTTAGACAGAAAATGTTATGCAGTTAGACGTTACTCGTTCCATGATTTACGAACTTGCACACGCGTATCTGAATGATTAACTCCAATACGGGCAACCGTTTTGAAAGCCGGAATAAATTCATCAAAGAAACCATTAGAACGCCTTTCTAATAAATATTATTATTGGTAATATAATATTTGTTACGAAAAGGCCCATAAAGTAAAGCTCGATCAGAGAGAGAGAGAGAGTCCTATTCACATGTATATTACCATATATGGTCATTTATTTTGAGCATTTTTTAAATATAAGATCAATAAAAACAATACAGTGATTGCATTTTAGAATTAATTTTCCTACATCTTGTTGTTGATGTCACTTACAGGGAAAAATTATACTTGTTTTCTTTGATATTTTCCGTATTGCAATCAATAGTTTTTATTTTTACAATACTGTTTGAAGATACACTGAATACGGGAATACATAACGTAAATAATGTGAAACAATCCAACCTTTTTGTTTCCAGGAATGATTCCAACACGGAGTGCATTTTAATATATTGTTAAGCATTAAGCCTATTGCGACGTATCTTCGCATAGGAGTTCTGGAAACAAGAAGTTCAAGAGTGTGTAACATTGATGTATGGACTGGGGACACATCTAAGTGGAATTACTGGATACTAACAACCAACGAACGTGCATATGATCACATCCATACAAAATTGTTAAATTGATGTTTTATCGTCCAAGAGTGGTCTTGTTATTATACAAAGTGACGGTGCATTATGAAGCTTTTTGTTGGACTGATCGGTTTTATCGCAGCCCTCCAGACTGTTTTAGGTAAGTTGTCTTAGTTATCAGTCTTTCCAATTACAATGGAGGATTATGTCTCTGAGATATTACATTTCGCGATACGCCATCATCTAAATCCCAGAAGTCACGTGATATAGGGGAGATTTGTAAAACAAGAGAGGGAATTGCCTCAGGGTTTAGAGAAGACATTTGCCTATAATGCAAATTTGTATTGAGAAGACAGTTGCTAATTCGTCAAATCGACAGACACGTGACGCCATTAAAGGTGCAACAATTAGTGCAGAGGGGCCATTCAATGATCATCGACCAGTGTCAAAATATATTTAAGTTTAGATATCTCTTCAACCAGTCAAGACTAACATATATTTTTGTTGTCTACAAAGAAACACGCCAGATTGTAGATGTACATTATTTCAGCTGATATTCCTCTTGAAACGTGGTGGATCTTAAAAATCTATAAGTGGGACCCCACTGAATTTACACTTCTTAATGTTGAAATTGATAGTTATCCATACATTTTAAGAAAATAGGTATGTCAAAGAAGATGTTAAGCCAAATGTTGACCTGATAGCTCAGAAAATCAAATTTTCTCTTTACGGGCCTTGTCGCCCCTTTAACAAGCGGTTTCAAAATATTCTAAACACGCTTCGAGCAATAATATGTTAATTACTTGCATGCTTATCACAGCTCGTTATCTCATTTTAGGATAAAACGGGTGTAATATGCTAGTGCTCCACAACGACATGTTGTATTTGAAACTATCCTGACAAAAGAAGTTGGAAATTAAGCAAAATATGTTATTATGACTGTAATCTCTAAGCTCTGGTGAGTTCCTATCTCTTTTGTAAAACATTTTATACTTTCCAAGGTGACGTCAGGATTTTCGGAGATCCCCTTGATAGTTCTAGTCGTGTTCTAATATCTGGGGCAAGGCGTGTCTGGCTGTTGCTACACCTCAAACTAGAGACAGGGGTCATCACACAATTCAAAGCATATTTCCATAATGAGTAAGTATAGTCTGCAGTCCGGTGTCATAAATTTCAGAGTAATTTTTTAGAAAGCTTCGCTCGAATCATTCGTCATGCTTAGAGTAGATTTCCCTTTAAATACCATTTTTACTCATACCATACCTGGGATAACTAACAATAAATGTTTACTTATTATCTGCTCTCGCCATACATTTTCATTTGATCAAATGATGACTGGACTGCGTGAACAAAATGTATTGTTTGATGCTAAGTTTGTTTCAAGCACATCAAAGTCAAAGAAAGTTTTGAAAATGATCTCACTATTTAGCTGCAAAAATCTGATTGAAATAGAGATGCAATTTGTTTTGTCCTGTTTAATACACTGATCCCAATTTTACGTCACCACCAAGAAGTGGTGACATATTGTTTTTGGCGACGGTTGGTGATCGGCGGTCGGCGGGAGGTGGTTGGCGTCTGTAACTGTAACAAATTCTTACAACTTCCAATAACTTAACAAATACTGTTTAGACTGACTTAAATTTTTTCTTAATCATCTTCAAGTTTTCAGAAGTTCAAATCTGACTTTACATTTAAACTTTGACATTTAATGACATTTTCAAGGTCAGAAAGGTTAAAAAAGGTCAAAAAGGTATTTTTCAACTTGCTTCAAATTGACCAAATATTTTTTTTCAAAATCATCTACAATTTATCAGAAGTTCAAATCTGACTTTAGATTTAATATTTGATCTTAAATGACCTTCTTAAGGTCAAAAAGGTATTTTGTTCAACTTGTTTCAAATTGACCAAATCTTTTTTTTTCAAAATCATCTACAAGTTCTCAGAAGTTCAAATTTCAAATCTGACTTTATTTTTGAGATTCCACCTTCAATGATCTTCTCAGGGTCAAACTACTTGTTTTAAATTGACCATTTTTTCGAAATCATCTACAGAGTTCAAATCAAATTCAAATCTGACTAAAGATTGAACTGATAATATTGTGAGCAACTAGGTGCTGACATTTTGTCACGTTAATGCCTTGTTAAAATACTTGAAATCAATCAAGCTACGTAATATTGTGCGTCTTCAAAATGAAACCCCGTCATTCCCCATCAATTCTCTTCCAGACAACCATAAAGAGCTATCAGTAATGTTTCTCATCTATAGTGTTTCTTTTAAAATGACTTAGAATAACTGGAATGCATGGAGTCGTTTAGTAGAAGTTGTACTGTGCATTACTAAATTTGAGGGAAATAAAACCCCGATAAAAACAATCGTTTTGTTTATAGGGTACTATTTTTCAGCCATTAGACTAAAATTAATTGATTCATATTTTCGATGAAATGTAGAATCTGAAATAAATATAAACATCCCACTGTCATCGTTTATTTTAAAAGACTATATGACGTTATAAAGCATATACGCTGACTACGAAGGACGTGATATCACGTCAAAGCACAAAACCAATGTATTTTTGGAATCTTGTAACCATGACAACTTATAAAATAGGACTTAAAAACCTATTGATTCTGAAAGAGAAAATCAAATGCTTTACAACGATATATAACACTACGACATATATTATCTCAGAGGTACCATATATGGCAATTTTTAAAAATTCGTCAGTATTATAGTGCTTTTTGCCCCAGTATCGAATGAGTTAATTACGTTTTTGTTCCAGGAATCCCGTGAGGTTTCAAACATGGCGAGAACTAGACCCAGTTAACCTGCCTGGTCAGTTATACCTGGTGAACCAAATACGAGTACAGGCCCATTCCCCTGGATTGAAACAGGTAGATCAATAATGCTTGGTAGGTTAAGGGTTCTTGTGAATTATTAAGTCTTTAGATATACCTGGTAAACCAAATACGAGTACAGGCCCATTCCCCTGGAATGAAACAGGTAGATCAATAATGCTTGGTAAGGGTTCTTGTGAATTATTAAGTCTTTAGATATACCTGGTAAACCAAATACGAGTACAGGCCCATTCCCAAGGAATGCAATAGGTATATCAAGAATGCTTGGTAGGTTAAGGGTTCTTGTGAATTATTTAGTCTTTAGATATACCTGGTAAACCAAATACGAGTTCAGGCCCATTCCCAAGGAATGCAATAGGTATATCAAGAATGCTTGGTAGGTTAAGGGTTCTTGTGAATTATTAAGTCTTTAGATATAACTGGTAAACCAAATACGAGTACAGGCCCATTCCCAAGGAATGCACCAGGTATATCAAGAATGCTTGGTAGGTTGAGGGTTCTTGTGTATATTAGAGAGGTTTTAGCTGTATTCAAGCGACTAGATTTGAACCTAGACCTAACGGACACGAGCCTTAAGTGCTAACTTGACTTTATTTCGTATCGTTTCGTAACTCGAATTTTTCCCAGTTTTCACTCTTCAGAGGTGTAACGTCGAGTTTCTCTAATAAGCCCACCGCTTCAAAAAATCCTGGAAAACCTAACATAATTTACCATACCATGCAACTATTCATTTAGTAATTCTATCATAATTTTCTTTTGAAAAAATAATCTTCCAAATTTGTTAAGTTTTCGTGCAGAAATCGCGGCATCCCCCTCCGTTTCTTCTATCCGATCACCGGGCGTGACACATCGATATGCCTTGTTGAAAAGGTAATGCTATTCACAGGGGACACATTGATATGCCTTGTTGAAAAGGTAATGCTATTCACAGGGGACTCATTGGTATGATTTGTTGAAAAGGTAAATGCTATTCACAGGGGACACATTGATATGATTTGTTGACAAGGTAATGCTATTCACAGGGGACACATTTATATGATTTGTTGAAAAGGTAATGCTATTCACAGGGGACACATTTATATGATTTGTTGAAAAGGCAATGCTATTCACAGGGGACACATTTATATGATTTGTTGAAAAGGTAATGCTATTCACAGGGGTCACTTTGATAAACCTTGTTGAAAAGGTAATGCTATTCACAGGGGACACATTGATATGATTTGTTGAAAAGGTTCTGCTATTCACAGGGGTCACTTTGATATGCCTTTTTGGAAAGGTTATGCTATTCACAGGGGTCACTTTGATATGCCTTTTTGAAAAGGTTATGCTATTCACAGGGGTCACTTTGACATGCCTTTTTGAAAAGGCAATGCTTATCACAGGGGTCACATCGATATGTCTTGTTGAAAAAGTGTGTGTTTTATTTGAACTTCATCTCTACAAATCCCAATGTACTTGATCAAAATAGAGTCTCTGACTAAGTGCACTCCTTAGTAAATTACATCTTCTGCACTAAGGTTTCAATACAACATTTGAAAGCTGAGAGTCAGCTTTGATCTAATATAACATCCATTTGAATTTACACTGAATGAAATGTTACGTATTGACCCTTTCATCACCAAGGGGTAAAATTGAAATATCAACCATGCTTTTTCAATCAAAAATGTTTTGACAATCGGTTTCCATTTTCAATCTTAAAGTCCATAACGACAAAGTTTTTGATCTAATCAACATGACAGTATATAATTATGATGTTTCAACTTCGTTGTTATTTTTACATTTTCTCTTTAGAATTACTACTCAAATGTCCATCAAAACAATGCAAAGATTTTTACAACATAATTTTCATCGATTTTTCATATAAAACAGAAGGATGTACTTCAATTGTATGTATAAGGGGTATTAAAAAGATAATAAAGTCATATAGGATAAGGTATATGATAAGGGATAGGATACCCAATGTCAATCTCTATGATAAATCGTGTGACTATACATCTCCCCTTAGTTCAAATTATGGTGGGAGGCAGATTGTAGAAAAATATATTGGTCACAGAATACCTTTATGAACCGATATGCCTAAGAAACGATTCCTTGGAGCCGTCAATATTCGACATTATGCATTATATACTTATACTTATAGAGTGAAGTAAAATGCCGTGTAGGAAAATAGGCGTGGTAATAAAGGTCAAAGGTCAAATATTTTGCTTGGCGGATGCTACTTTACTTAAATTAGGAAACACCTATTATACCATTTGTTTATAGCCTCAATGATTGTATTTCCTTAAAAAGAATTACAGCATTGGTATAATTGTATGTATAAGGGGTATTAAAAAGATAATAAAGTCATATAGGATAAGGTATATGATAAGGGATAGGATACCCAATGTTAAGTCAAAGGTGTGCATATTCTCATGTTACGTCAATGGCATACTAGTTAAATAGCGCCCCTGGAGACCCCTTAGAAAAATAAAAATTCCTTTTATGCCCCCAGGGGCTCTATTTTATAATGCCGCTTACATTATGATGTCAGCATCCAGGGGCACTATAAAGTAATACCCCCCACAAGAAATTAAGGGCATGATGAAAAATGCCCTTCAAATTGTGTTTTAATTATCATAAATAGTAGTTATAAAGGGCTTTTATTTAATAGTGCCCATAAAAGCAAAAATCATAATGTGAGGGGCACCATTTTATAATGCCCCTTACATTATGATGTCAGCATCCAGGGGCACTATAAAGTAAGCTTTTTGGTCATCTTTGGTCAACCCCAAGTCAACTCAACCCAGTAAAACTCTTGACTGGGATTGAGTTTTACAGGGTTGAGTTGACTTGGGGTTGAGTTTTACTGGGGTTGACTTAACTTGGGGTTGAGTTGGACTGGGTTGAGATGACTTGGGGTTGAGATGACCTCTCACCTAAAGTAATACCCCCAACATAAATTGAGGTTATTTTTGTTATAATCTATTTGTTAATGGCCCTGAATTCAGGATTCGCCCCTTTTGGTTAACTTTTCACAAAAAATTCTGAAAACAATTTTAAATCGTATGGTGCGAATGTGTCTGGTACATGCGTCGATGAACCTCATCCTAATATAAATGGAACAGTAAATTTCGTTAACAATGTCACATGCTCTTAGTCTAACAAAAGGAAAGATGTACTTAATTAAAGAGGCTCTGTGTCTCGAAATCACAATCTGACGGAATCCCACATTTTTGGGGTGAAATTCCAAGAGCTCGTGAAGTATGTAAAAAATTCAAAATTAATTCCAAAATATGGTATTTTATACATTTTACAGGATACATTCATACATTTTACATTATTCAGAAAAAATTAGAAATAAGGAAAAACACTTCAAATATAATAAAATACGTATAGGATATCCTATGATTTTGAGGGATATCATTTTTATCCACGAGTTGATATCGATATCAGGACGAGTGAGCGTAGCGAATGAGTGCAGCTATTGATATTAAGGAGTGACGTCGGGAAACCACCATGTAAGCATATAACATGTGACCATGTAACAATGCACGTCACATTGGCGGGAGTTTTCAAATCCGTGGAATAAGTAATATCTGTGGAATATTCTCCGTATTCCACAGAAATCGCTTTTTTCCACGCATTTGCAAAATATCATGTATATACGTGCTATTCTACAGATTTGACCTCAACTATGGGATAAACCTTATTATCTAGTAAAAATCACCAATATAATACAATAGAATCGATTAGAATTTGATAGAGAGGAAAATACGTTAATATTCACTAAAGAGAAATGTACTATATAACTAGGTAAATGGCGTCCATCCTCCATAAATCCAATGACAAATAACACGCGGGGTGCTATTTAATTAGTTATATATAGGAAACCAAATCTTTTCCATAATCATTCATTATCCACTAGGAAGAAGTGAACTATATAGCTAGGTAAAAGGCGTCCCTCCTCCATAAATCCAATGACAAATAACACGCGGGGTGCTATTTAATTAGTTATATATAGGAATCCAAATCTTTTCCATAATCATTCATTATCCACTAGGAAGAAGTGAACTATACAGTGCGTATAAAAAAATCGCAACAGATTGTTATCTCAGAAAAGCACACAACCAGTGATAACAGCATTGATTTCATTCAATGCAACATAAAGCCACGTGTCTCCTCTTTACAATGATATATCATTCTTTGATATTTGGTCATGGTTGGGCGAGTAATCATTCCATTTGTAAAGTGGGCCAAAATTAGCTTGGGACTAAGTTAAATACATCGCAAAAGTCAGTGTACGGAGCCCGATGCAATATTGGCAGAAAACATAAAACCAATGCTGACTGCATCATTCTCATTCAATGTACTAAAAAGCCAAATTACTCCTTTTTGCAATGGAATATCATTCATTCACAGAGAGTCATGGCTGGCCGAATAATCATTAATTTTGCAAAGTGGGGCAAAATTCAGCTCGGACCCAAGTTTTAAACATTGCAAAAGTCAGTACAAGGGGCATAGGGGCTATTGGAAGAAGGTGTGACAGGTGTGGCATAGACAGTAAAGTATTCATTCTCATATTCTTGCAAGAATATACCCCTCCAAATTGCCACCACTTCCTTGCACATAAAGATGCGCTCATCTGTCCATGTCATGCATGGTTCAGCCCTGACTCATCTGTGGGTTAAAGCAGAGAAAAGCAGCCCATAGGCAATTCTTTGTCGAGGTTTTGCAATATCTGGTGGAGGAATTGTGAGCACAAATGCTCCTGAGATAGCTCCAAAAGAAAGAGTCAAGTCAAGGGAACTTCCATTGGCACTTAGCCCTTGCACTGATTTTTGCAATATCTAAAACTTGGTCCAGAGCCGATTTTGACCTACTGTGCAAATGGAAGGATTTCTCACCCAACCATTACCACATGTGAATGATTGACATATCATTGCAAAGGGGAGAGACGTGGCTTTATGGTACATTGAATGAAATTGATGTAGTCATCATTAGTTTTGTGATTTTACGAGATAACTTCTTGTTGCGTTTTTTATACGCCCTGTATAACTAGGTAAATGGCGTCCCTTCTCCATAAATCCAATGACAAATAACACGCGGGGGTGCTATTTAATTAGTTATATATAGGAAACCAAATCTTTTCCATAATCATTCATTATCCACTAGGAAGAAGTGTACTATATAACTAGGTAAATGGCGTCCCTCCTCCATAAATCCAATGACAAATAACACGCGGGGTGCTATTTAATTAGTTATATATTGGAAACCAAGCAAATCCTTTCCACAATCATTCATTATCCACTAGGAAGAAGTGTACTATATAACTAGGTAAAAGGCGTCCCTCCTCCATAAATCCAATGACAAATAACACGCGGGGGTGCTATTTAATTAGTTATATATAGGAAACCAAATCTTTTCCATAATCATTCATTATCCACTAGGAAGAAATGTACTATATAACTAGTTCAATAGCGCCCCTCCGACCTCCATAAATCCAATGGAAAATTAACACGTGGGGGCGCTATTAACTAGCTATACAGGGTGGGCCAAAAAAGCTTTTTTCAAAATGCTATAACTTTTTTAATTTCTGATACAAACTCATAATTTGCATATCAAACGAAAATTGAGAATGCTTTCTAGGCATGGATTATGAATTTTACTTGGATAAAATATGTCACCAGCGTCTCACTTAAACATGTGGTGTGCCATGAGAAATAAACATAATTTGAAAAATGTTCCTGATCTGATATGGCCTGATAACCACCAAGCTAATAGTCCTGATGCAATCCCCAGTGAGTATAGGGTATGTGAAGGTCTCCAGGAGATGGTATGAAGGCACCCAATCTAAAAAATGGCCCAACTAAAGCTGGCAATTAAGACAGGTTGAAAGAAACTTAGCCAACATTTCACCGATACTGCTATATCAGCAAGGCAACTAAGACTAAAAGCTATCATCAAAGAGGGTGGCGGACCAATTGAACTCCTCTTTTAGATCAAATATAATTCAAGTTGAAGGGCTTGTTACATTATATTATTACTAAGAACCCCTGGCACTATTTTATTTTTTATTTATCTATTTTGACATAGTCTTTTTTAACAGCGGGACACTATTATTAGGTGCGTCAGTATTTGTAATATACATATATATTTTATATACTATGCACTAAAAATGTTTACATAAAATACTACAGTTTCCTAGGGTTAAAAGGTGTTGCTAAAAACATCTTCACATATTTATCAAACATATAAAAAATGTCATGCCCTGATTCCATAAAAACCTTATCACCAAGTAGTGTAATTAACCAATCATGAATGTTCGAAGACAATAAACTGCTACTTAAAATGGGAGAAACATATTTCTCTACATCGTTGTAAAAGTTGGACCTGGCTTTGGCAAATTGGGGACTGTGAAATAATAATAGAATAATAAATAAATAGTTTGTAGTAATAGTCAATGTTCTCATCTTTATTGCACTTTGATAACCACACCTCGTCTCATCTTAAAAGTCTAAAACTCAATTGGTAAAATGTTTTCTAAAATACAACACTCTGCTCTACTACATGCATACATGTCTTTCACTTCACTAATACTTTCATACTTAACTCAACTCAGTCAACCCATTCATGCACTACTGAATAATCCATTCACTCACTCACTAACTTTAAAACAATCTAATTATGAAAGTAAATCCAAACATCTCACACTATACATCATAATACCTTACAGGGACACACCATTAATCTGTGTGATAGAGTATCTCTCAAATTAAGATTACACATTATACATATACCATCACTTTTGCCCCACTTTTCATAATTTGTCTCAAGGCAGAAATTATTCGATCTTGCTAGAAATTTCATTTTAGATCCATAAAAATCAAGGTCATTCTTAAGGTACCTTTCGGTGCGGTTATGGGTTTTAACCTCCTTATACATTTCAAGGGAGGGGTGTTCAGCTACCCTAGTGTGAAAATTATATATGCTTTGGGATTGAGATATAGTAAAAAAAATGATGGGTACCATTCGCTGTCATTCCGAAAAATGACATCATCTAAACCTTTATCTCTTAAAATATTCCGTGCATTTGATGCAAATTTCCAATATGATTCTTTGCCGACTTTTAATAATTTTAGCAAATTCTGTAGGATTTTATGAGGGAGGGATGTAGTTGGTATAATTTAGGTAGTTCAAATAGTCAATTTGTCTTTTTTCAATCACCTCTGCTATCGGTTTCCAGCCTAAATCCCCCAATATAGATTCACTGGCGGGTTTACTTTTAATTTGAAAAATGGCTTGGGCGGCACCATATTGAAATGAGGTAATTTTGGCAAGGCTTGACTTTGGGATTACCCAGGTCGGGCATCCATGCAGGATAGCAGGTGCCATCATAGAGTTGTAAATTGTACTTCCGAATTCAATGCGCTTGACATTACAATGTTTTGTCAAAGTAAACCTTATAAATTTTTCATTTTCCTGGCCTTTTCATATAAATATTTTAGATTCTATTGAACATTACTCCATGATATTTGTACTCATTTACCTCTGACATTCTCAAATTCCCTAATGACCATACCTTTTCCGAATCAAGTATTTTCCCTATTATCATTATCTTAGACTTTTTGTCACTGAACTGAAATCTCCATTTAAGTCCAAAATTATTAGTGATTGTTAACATTGACTGGAGTTCTTTCTCAGATTGACCCATGAATACAATGTCATCGGCATAAAGAAGACAGGGGATTTTTTTTATCTTCAAAGGGCAGACCAAAACTGGACATTCTATATAACTGCAAAATTTGGGGTATATAGGTTGGAAAATAAAAAAAGTTAGAGTGTCTTTAAAAAAAGTGGCGTTTTCTTGGCCCACCCTGTATATAGGAATTCAAATCGTTTTCACAATCATTTATTATCCACTAGGAAGAAGTGTACTATATAACTAGTTAAATAGCGCCTCTACTCCATAAATCAAATGGGAAATTAACACATGGGGGCTAGTTATGTAAGACACTTATTATACCAAATTTTCAACATTTTTTAATTTTTCTCAAATAGATTATTCATCATTTTTGAAAAAATGCTTTTTCGAAAAGAAATTTTTGGGAAATATTTTTGGGGATTTTTTTAAAGATTTCTTGTTATTATGTTTTTGGGGGTATTATAAGGATATTTTTCTTTTTTTCTAACTAGTATGCCCCCAAATGTTCACACTATTTTCAAAGATCAAATCTCATATCTTCCAAAAACAAAAATTCTGAAGCATTTTGTAGCATCGTGGGGTCATATTTAATTAATTAACATTTAATTTTTCATTTACTAATAATTCAAATTGAGGTCAGATTTTTAAAGCTGGCACTCTCAGCTTTCCAACGGTGTATTGGAACCTTAGTTCAGAGGTCGTCATTTATATCACCCTAGTTTGCACTACTAATATCTTCGGGGTAAGTGATATATCTTGCAGTCCCGTTGCGAGCTTATCTGTCAAGAAATAGATATGGCTTTTGTATGTATAACAACTCAATCACACAATGGCTGCTTATGAAATATTTCAAACCACGATAAGTCAACTATTCATGTCTCGCCCACACGCAGACTGTCAATGATACCTCGATGTAAATGTTCTACCTAAATGCAGCTTCCATCTATTCATGTCTCGCCCCCACACATACTTTCAACAATACATCGATGTAACCTAAAATACTGTACTGAAATGCAGTTTCGATTTACAGGAATTTGGAAAATTTTGAATTTGTAACATGGTTCTTGTCACGTCACATTAAACCCTGCATATGATACAATATTTTAATAATCATATTTTGTCCATATTCACTGAAAAGTAATTTGTATCTCAGCTTTCAATGCATTTGTTGTTGAGCAACCCATTCTTGGAAAACACTGCGAGATCATGTTTAGTTTCAATGCATTTGTTGTTGAGCAACCCATTCTTGGAAAACAGTGCGAGATCATGTTTAGTTTCAATGCATTTGTTGTTGAGCAACCCATTCTTGGAAAACAGTGCGAGATCATGTTTAGTTTCAATGCATTTGTTGTTGAGCAACCCATTCTTGGAAAACAGTGCGAGATCATGTTTAGTTTCAATGCATTTGTTGTTGAGCAACCCATTCTTGGAAAACACTGCGAGATCATGTTTAGTTTCAATCTAGCTGTCCATGCAATTTTCACACCAGGCTGAAACAGTTGACTCTTTTGGAATCCAAAAACATTGAAAAGTAGTTCGATTTCATCTTGTGAATAGTGAATAAAATGACTACATTCTGAATCCAAGACTCTGCTTTCTATCCATTCTCTCCAGTGTCAACTTCCCAGTATAACATACATTGTAACGTTGCAGCTAGTTCTCCTTTCTGTTTTTCCGATGACATATTTTTCAACTAACTAAGACACAGTCTTCTAGGATCCCTTGATGTGATACTATGAATGAAACCATGACACCACTAAACAGAACATAATTTAAACCCAACTTGCATACATTTAATGGAGAATGCATAGTTCAGAATAATTATTAACGATTAGTTAATGTTGTAGATACATTTGAACCAATTCAAAATGCTACACGTCAAAAAGGGAGACATCATTGGAGTATTGCATGAGAGAGAAGAGGCAACGATTGGATACCGTGAAGGGAGCATTCCTTATTTGTATGGCAATTTCCAAGGGACCGACTTTCCGAATCCGTTTTTGGACGTCTTGAAGTTCTACAAGGGTGTCTGGAGATTTAAACACTCTATAGAGTTTGCGCTTGACACAGGTTAGCATACAATACCGTAGTAAGCATTGAATCCATTGTGTTATACAGAACAAGGTATGGACAGTTTATAGATTTGCACTTGTCACAAGTTAATGTACGAGTTTGGTAGAAAGCAATGGATCGAAGGTATATTGATTGTCAATAAATATACACGTTCATTTTTCGTGATTGAGGTTTTAGAAATATTTATGAAATCAAATCTATAGGGGTGACTAAATTTCAAGCAATGTGTATAATTGACCTACCAATGTATCCCTTACCTACTAAACTGTACACGAACGGATTTGACGTACCCAAGAACCGTTTTGGGTTTGTTTATAAACTTTATCTAACTACCCGAACGATTAGGTCATCCAGAACTTAGAGCATGCTCAAAATTCAGTTCTGGTAACATTTCTGGTGACGTCACGTTCTGCAATCAGAACGAGTGACAACGTACTTAAAACGACCTAGACGGACTGGGGACACACTGCAAACTGAACTGTCGTACTTCAATCCTAATAGGGACGTATTACGACGTTGTACAGATAGTTTAGAAAATACATCACCAAGAAAATGCATTTTCTAAGATTTTGGGGCTCCCAGAGGGTAAATTAAAATTATGAATTTCACTTTTAGATTTTTATGAAACAAATTGCCTACATCATTATGTATGTTGTAATATTATACATTAATCAATAAGAGGTACTAAAGTATTACTACTACACATTTAATTTTTAAATGTTATTATCGAATTCAAATATAAATCAACTATTTTAACTGAGCCAAGTATTGGATGATTGGAGGCAGTTTTGATCAAATTTGCAAAGAGTTAATTTTATTCTCAACAAAACAGGAATATCCCAGAATTCATACAGTCATACTTCTCTTATGTAAACTATATCATTGATTGGCCAAGGGTTCATCTATAATCCTGGGAAATGACCTCTTCTGGACGAAAAGCGTGGGAACATCATCTGATATGACCAGTTCCCATGACAGTGTGTCACCTCTCATTTCTCTGGAATGATGTACACTTTCCTCCAAAAGATTAAAAACAATTGTAGTACAGTAAAACCTGTATATCTGAACACTTGGCTAATCCGAACACCTCCCAATTTGAACATTTTTTGGTCCCGTTTTTCCTCCCATTGACTCAAATGTTAAAAAACTTGAAATATGAACACCTCCCAATTTGGACAGTGAACAGTCATGTTTGAAAAATTAACCTATCTAATCTGATGATCAAATATTTGAAAAAAACTTGAACGATCTCACTCATGGTTGGGCTTTCTAGGATGACTAAATTCATTTGAATCAGATTTTCATGTCACTGTAATGCCATAAAGCTAAGTAGTCACATATCAAATATGAACAAAATCGCTCCACTACTTTTTAAGTACAGCAAAAATTGTAAAATAGCGTGTAATTAATGGTGGCCATTTTCAAAATGGCCGCCTTCTTGCCAAAATATCATAAAACAGTGTGCCATGCTAATAAGTAATCACATATTAAATATGAACAAAATCGCTCCACTACTTTTCAAGTTATAGCAAAAATTGTAAAATCGTGTGTAAAAGCCGCCATTTTTTAAGATTGCTGCCATGTGTTTCTTAAATATCTACATGTCTAGCTTAATTAATGTGCTATATAACTTTTTTACTTTTAAAACTCATTGCTATTACAGTTTTATATACTGTACCTAAATGACTGTAAAATCGTCACTAAAATGGCCGCCATTTTGACACGAGCGGCCATTTTGAAAATCGGTTATCAAGCAGAACTTCTACTCCCATAGGGTATATGTGTCTACATGCATAAACTACGAAAAAAGCACTTGGTGAAAAATGTGTATACCCTCTGGGAGCCCCAGCATGCATTTTCTATCAATGGCATATTGCACGATGATGTGTAGTCTATGCAACGGACTACGTTAACACTGTTAGTCCATTTGTCATTTTCTTAACGTATGAATATTTAAAAACATGATGTTTTTCTGTGCAAATACTATCATTAGGGTTTATTGGAGTGATTTAGCTGGGTTGCCCAAAAATTAACGTTGGGGAAATTTTTTGTATCTATCACCATGGTAACATACCAGGTACATGGTGGTATCCCGACGCTAAGTCAATAGTCAACGCCATGTTAAGCCAATGCACCCCTCCCTTATTAGCCGATATACTTTTTTCCCCAAACTAACTTTTTGTCCAACCCAGTTAAATCACTTCAGAAAACCCTTGCTATTGTAAATTAACCATAAAACATCGTGTTTTTAACAATTCATAGGTTCACTATAGTATGTATAGGGGTGACAAATGGACTATGTGGACTAATAGTTAAAAATCTCCAAATGTAATATAGTATATACCATTTTTAACTTTTAAACTGTATTTATTGTCACATGTGCCAAATGTCTTGGTCTACAATAAATTACTAGGTTCATTTATGATATATACATTATGGGCCTGTTTTATCTCAAATTGACTTTGGAGATATACACTATGAAACACCCTGTGCAACTACAAATGTCTTGCCCCATGCATCGCTAACATAGATTAGATTGATTAGTTCATCAAAATTGTAGCCAAAGTGTTTGATCCGATACTTTAAATATTCTGCTTATTATAACGTTAGATATGGCTCAAACCTTATATTTCATTTTTAACTTTTATACGAACTGCGAAATTAATCACTCGTCCGTATAATGAACCATGTTAAGGGTCGTGTTTGTAGAACATCGCGCAACAAGCTAGAGCTATATATTGAGTTGATAATGTACAAATTACAACGATGCAGCAGATATTACATTTGCAATAGCTTATTGAAGAATATGCTTTACAACACGGAAACTACAGGGTGGTCCAAAAAATGAGACACTCGAATTTCAAAAATAAATATTGATTTTCTTGATGAAAACATGTCATTATATATACCAATAGATAAGGAATTTACTCATTTTTAATTTGAGTACATTTGATTAATTTGAATACAGAGAATACAAAATAGTTCTTAGGGATTATCTCCTAAGTGAAATGTATTGACCAAAGATCACACGATAAAAACGTTATAGAATAATGATTTGAAGTGCAAATCTCGATATTTCGATACTTCGTCTCGTGCCAATACAGAATTTCCCGAGCAGAATATATCCTGTTTTGCACTTCAAATCATTCAATAACTTATAATATTAGAAAACAGCGATGTGCAGTACTGTTTTTACAGCACTGTCCAGCACTGTTTAGCACTGTCAAGCACTGTTTCATAAACAGCGCTGTTAGATGCCGTTTGAGATTGACAGGGCATTACTTTCTTTCAAGAGGGTATGTAAAGACATTGATGTAAAGAGCACCATTGACGTATTATACTTTTTGAATCGGAATAAGCCATCATTAGAGAGTTGACGCTAATTACGGCGATGAAGATACTTCCAATTGACGTATACGGTCGAATGTCATGCTCCAAACGTTTAACTTTCAACATTGGAATATATTATAATATACATATTACTTTTCAGATTACTGGAAATATCCCGACCCACCACCGACACCTATAACACCAACGGCTCTCACCACGCCACCTATCTCTAATATAACGACACCTCGAACCCCAACAACAACTCGTGCTCCAATGGTGAGTAGCAAATAGTTTGTAGGAAAATAGAATGTTTACAGTCAAAACAACGTTTAATACACTAACTTCTACTTACTTACTTTACATCTTTGGGAATACACACCAATCTGCAACATTGTGTTGCAGGGCTGTACAGCGCTGTAAACAATACAGTTAGAGCACTGCGCTGCACAGCGGTGAACAATGCTATTCTAACATCATCTGTTTTGAACAGCGTAGTCATACAGCACTGTTTTTACAGCGCTGTACAGCACTGAAACAGCGCTGCTTGATGCAGTTTGAGATTGGCAGTGTATAATAATAGTTTAAAACGATATAACGTGGTTTGAATAGAGAGCTCGTCACAATGTAATATTAAATTAAAGCATGTTTCTTACATAATTTGAAAGCTTAGATTCAAAGTGTGTTACTAATAAAAAGATTTTTTATAACTACAGGGCGCAGGACCAGCTTCACCTCTTCCACCAGACTTGGATAATACCATAGTAGAAGAAATAGAACCAGTTCCTATTCCGAAATCACGACCCAGAGAAAACGATGGACCTAGAAGCGATCAGAAAAATGGTAAGATGTTATACTATCTCATGTATTATATATATAACAAGACGTTTAAATACAAGGGACATTCCCCCAATCAAGATTTTCTTGGCCGTTACATTGAGGAGCAATCGGGCAGGGGGGTCCCTTGCATTTTCCTCCATTTCTTTTCTGCCATGAAGTAATATTGCTATAACTAAGATGGTAGGAACTTGTCCCCACTGCTATATTACTTTGATTATTTTTGACCTCATTTGACCTACTGTTTGAGATTTTAATAACTCCCCTGAGGATTTTGTGTGAAATATAATATGGTACCTTAGTTTTTACTTTACCTGTATATTTACTCTGGAAACGCCTAGGGATAGGGGGGGGGGGTCTGACCCCCATGAATGTTGTTTTTATGAAAATTACATTGCTCGCATTAGGTTTAAATAGTAGTTTTCACACTCAAAATGTATTTAATTTTAGTGTTTAATCAATGGTACTTTTTAGTTGCCTGGGCAGAAATAGCCAAGGCTAGCCTAGTAATGATTCCCTGATAGAAATGTGGTGATACACATAGGTTGGAAGGGAAACGACTAAATTAATAATATTTCCACATTGTTCATTTTGAGACCATGCTCACCCTGGGGAATCAAATGACCTATGATCATAAATTCAAGTAATAGGCATAAAATGCTGAGAGCCAATCCCAAATGGTTGTTTCTAGGAAGTGATATTGGCTAATTGTAATTTTGAAGTTGTGTTACTTTTTATTTTTAGATTCGGATTTGCTCCATAGCGGCATCCTGGTGATTGTTGGCGGAGCAGTTGGAGGATTTGTTGTACTCAATGTTTCCATAGTCATCGTTGTCGCCATATATTGCACTATGAAAAAACGAAAGAGTGAAACTCAACACGAATACGTAATAAAGGCTTGAACTAATGAAAAACAAAATGCTCACACCAAAAGGAGATTTATAGATACTATGAATACAATTTAATTACATTGTGATTATGTCACTTGCCGACGATGCTTTCTGAACTACGTCCCTTGCGTTTGGGCAATCGGCAACGTCTACTAAGTCAAAAGACATGATCCTCTCCATAAGCCTGACAACCGGATGTTCCCTTTTAGTTCACTTATCAAGAGACATGATCCTCTCCATAAGCCTGACAACCGAATGTTCCCTTTTAGTTCACTTATCAAGAGACATGATCCTCTCCATAAGTCTGACAACCGGGTGTTCCCTTTTAGATCACTTATCAAAAGACATGGTCCTCTCCATAAGTCTGACAACCGGATGTTCCCTTTTAGTTCACTTATCAAGAGACATGATCCTCTCCATAAGTCTGACAACCGGGTGTTCCCTTTTAGATCACTTATCAAAAGACATGGTCCTCTCCATAAGCCTGACAACTGGATGTTCCCTTTTAGATCACTTATCAAAAGACATGGTCCTCTCCATAAGTCTGACAACCTGATGTTCCCTTTAGATCACTTATCAAGAGACATGATCCTCTCCATAAGCCTGACAACCGAATGTTCCCTTTTAGTTCACTTATCAAGAGACATGATCCTCTCCATAAGTCTGACAACCGGATGTTCCCTTTTAGATCACTTATCAAAAGACATGATCCTCTCCATAAGCCTGACAACCGAATGTTCCCTTTTAGTTCACTTATCAAGAGACATGATCCTCTCCATAAGTCTGACAACCGGGTGTTCCCTTTTAGATCACTTATCAAAAGACATGGTCCTCTCCATAAGTCTGACAACCGGATGTTCCCTTTTAGTTCACTTATCAAAAGACATGATCCTCTCCATAAGCCTGACAACCGGATGTTCCCTTTTAGTTCACTTATCAAAAGACATGGTCCTCTCCATAAGTCTGACAACCGGATGTTCCCTTTTAGATCACCTATCAAAGACATGGTCCTCTCCATAAGTCTGACAACCGGATGTTCCCTTTTAGATCACTTATCAAAAGATATGGTCCCCTCCATAAGTCTGACAACCGGGTGTTCCCTTTTAGATCACTTATCAAAAGACATGGTCCTCTCCATAAGTCTGACAACCGAATGTTCCCTTTTAGATCACTTATCAAAAGACATGGTCCTCTCCATAAGCCTGACAACTGGATGTTCCCTTTTAGTTCACTTATCAAAAGACATGGTCCTCTCCATAAGTCTGACAACCGGATGTTCCCTTTTAGATTACTTATCAAAAGATATGGTCCCCTCCATAAGTCTGACAACCGGATGTTCCCTTTTAGATCACGTATCAAAAGACATGGTCCTCTCCATAAGTCTGACAACCTGATGTTCCCTTTAGATCACTTATCAAGAGACATGATCCTCTCCATAAGTCTGACAACCGAATGTTCCCTTTTAGATCACTTATCAAAAGACATGGTCCTCTCCATAAGCCTGACAACCGGATGTTCCCTTTTAGATCACTTATCAAAAGACATGGTCCTCTCAATAAGTCTGACAACCGGATGTTCCCCTTTAGTTCACTTATCAAAAGACATGATCCTCTCCATAAATCTGACAACCGGATGTTCCCCTTTAGTTCACTTATCAA
The DNA here is from genome assembly GCA_903813345.2 of Owenia fusiformis. Classification (NCBI taxonomy): domain Eukaryota; kingdom Metazoa; phylum Annelida; class Polychaeta; order Sabellida; family Oweniidae; genus Owenia; species Owenia fusiformis. The sequence continues at coordinate 9,447 of CAIIXF020000004.1, read as the reverse complement.
AAGACATGATCCTCTCCATAAGTCTGACAACCGGATGTTCCCTTTTAGTTCACTTATCAAAAGACATGATCCTCTCCATAAGTCTGACAACCGGATGTTCCCCTTTAGTTCACTTATCAAAAGACATGATCCTCTCCATAAGTCTGACAACCGGATGTTCCCTTTTAGATCACGTATCAAGAGACATGATCCTCTCCATAAGTCTGACAACCGGGTGTTCCCCTTTAGTTCACTTATCAAAAGACATGATCCTCTCCATAAGTCTGACAACCGGATGTTCCCCTTTAGTTCACTTATCAAAAGACATGATCCTCTCCATAAGTCTGACAACCGGATGTTCCCTTTTAGATCACGTATCAAGAGACATGATCCTCTCCATAAGCCTGACAACCGAATGTTCCCTTTTAGATCACTTATCAAAAGACATGATCCTCTCCATAAGCCTGACAACCGAATGTTCCCTTTTAGTTCACTTATCAAGAGACATGATCCTCTCCATAAGTCTGACAACCGGGTGTTCCCCTTTAGTTCACTTATCAAAAGACATGATCCTCTCCATAAGTCTGACAACCGGATGTTCCCTTTTAGATCACGTATCAAAGCCCGTTAGGATTTGGGGATTGAAGAAAAACATCAAAGGAGTGGTATTGATATGTTGAAATTTTTGAACACGCGTTTCTCCTAGACAGGTCATCAAAACATTCTGAAAATTTTACACATCGTCAATTTAATGGTCATCTTTTGGATGGTAGTATTATAATTTGAATTATACGATGGTTGATCATAAAGTTCTCATAATATCTCTCTAATCTCTTTATTTTTCAATATTTTCTTATGAAATCTTCACAGAATGTGCAGCATGGAATCTTTTATTAATCCAGAGAAAAATATTTAGAATAACAGAAACATTAGACAAGAAAACGTTGCCATAGTAACCTGAAATCAAGGCACCCGGGGCAAATAAAAAAACTAGCTAAAATAGCCCTCATTAACCATGTTTAAATACATAATAAGTTGTCAAATAAGCTATCGAACATGTTAAATTGTCAAATAATATGTGCCTTTGACTGTTGTGAACTATTATAATGGTCATGTGAATTGTATGATCTCACAATGGATGATTGTTATGCTTCATTAGAAGTGACTGCTTTGTCAAATATTCCGAGGAAAATTGATTTTGCCCCTTTAGGTATAATTTAGTTGATATCTTGGCAATATATTTGTTTTAGATCATGTTTCGTCTGACCAAAGGATCTTCATGCTTAACATAACATTTTGTTAGTATGAATTTTATTGTTATGAAGATCAAACTATGGCAACTATTTCTTATTAAATATTTCAGTTAAACTACATATTTTTGCTGAATTTATAAGACAGTCTATGCTGCACATTCTCTGAAAATTTCATTAGAATATATTGAAAAATAAAGAAATTAGAGAGATATTATGAGAACATTATGATCAACCCTATATTCGTTTCTCTATATTGTTTTAGAAAACACATTTTTTCGTTCTTGGTATCATATGTTCGGAATGAAATGAAACATCTGTCCGAACCTCATTGGAAGAAAATGACATAAACACAACGTGTTTAGGTCAATATTGAAATTGTACAAAGGAAAGTTTGGTTGATTTTGAAAAAGTATCTTGTTAATGAAATAAAAGGTTTATCTTAATTTTTATCTATTTTGGGAGGTTTTGTTTTAAGTTTTTGCATACTTTTTGTTAAATCAACCAAAATTTCCTTTGTAAAACTATAATATTGAGAGATCTATGAAAATGTTGTATATGCTATTTTGTTCCAACAAGGTTGGGAAAGACATTTTATTTCATTCTCAAGAATTGGTAGAAAGGAACAAAAAACAATTACACTAAAAAACAAAAAATGTTAACAAAAACAGATAAAAATAATTATTTTTGCATGAAATTGTAGTCAATCAGTCAACATTACATAAAGGACCGTTTTTTACAGAATGTTTTCATTAATTGGTTTAAGAGAAAATATTGTTGAATTCAGTTCACCATATCGACACCTATCCTTTGTAATTTTTCTAAATATTGTAATTTAAGAAACAAAATTAAGTTTTAGACATTGACAGGCTTTGATTGCAAAAAATGTGAAACTGAATTGAAACTAGACGCATGTCTTGCTTTATACATACATGTAAAGTATAATGTACCATATGCTCAGCTTCACATTGAGTCTTGCTCTATACATACATGTACCATATGCTCAGCTTCACAATAAAGTCTTGTCTAGACGTTATCTTCACCTAACAGACCGGTGTAAAAGGGTAGGAGGTCCTAAATCATGGTCCTACTTTCCATTGATTTATATGGTGACCTAAATAAAACTCTTTCCCTTATTATCGTATCCACAATCAGGGCCAGTAAGGGCCTTTAAGAAAGGGGACCATAATCCCCAGGGGACTATAATTTCTTTTACACCGGTCCCCGAGAGGCCAAGAGAGTCAAGTATCAGTTAACGTTGTCGTTTAAGACTTTCCTATTTTGCGAGAGCTTTCGAGTGGTTGCTTCGAAAATGTATACGTAAACCTGGACTTAAAAGGGTCTTGTCACACTTTAATTAATTTGAAATTGATTTTTATGAATTGTACCCAGTTGACATATATAGTTTATACCGCATTCATCAATCAGTGACTGCGAATGTATTTGTCGCATCGCTGTAATATGTACATTGTCAACTCAATACCTAGCTCTTGTGGCATGGAGTTCTACACATAAGACCCTCGTGGTTCATCACACGAAAGTGTGAATTGTTTCACAGATCTTTTAAAAGTTTAAGGTCAGGGTGCTCGTTCGGAATTTTGCTGCAGCCCTCAATAGGGTCACATGTTATTTTTCAATTTTGAATCATTCCTTCCCCACAGTGTCTACATCTCTCACTTTTGCACAACGAGTGCACTAATGTACCAAGAAAATAATGTAAAGAAGAATATTTTGATAAAATGTATAAAAAACAAGAAAGAAACTAATCTTATCGCCAGTCTTTTCTAGGCACATAAGTGCACTCTTTGTGCAAAACAGGAAGATGTAGACAATGCGGGGAAGGAGTGATTCCTGTTTGAAAAATAACTTGTGACTCAATTGAGGAATGCAGAAAAATTCCGAACATGCACCCTGGCCTTAAGTTGAGATATAAGTTTAGAACGTAAAAGGGCATATAGACGATGATTGTAAACTTATAAATTGGATCTACACGCAAAGCCTAACATAATCATGTGTGTCGACCAATGGACCGTGACTCCTATTCAAAATTAATGTATTGAATATGTAAAGTATACATTCAATCAAACACTTCGACTGCTATTTTCATTGTAATTTATTAATCCAATCTGTGCTAGCGATTCCTATAGCGAGCCATTTGGTTGCATAGACTCTCTCACGAGTACTTGTACAGGGAGTTTCATAATGTTCATCACCAAAGTCAATTTGATAAACTTATAATGTGTATATCATATAGGAATCCTTATTTCATTTTAGACCAAGAGATCTCACAAATGTGATAATAAATACAGTTTAAAATTTAAAAATGGTTCGCATTTGAACGTTATATTACATCCACGTTATATTAAGTTGACCAAAAAACTTATATCGAAAGTTCTCTATTATGTATATTTTTACGTATATTACGATCATATTTTTTGTTTGAATATATTGTAAATAGTGTTTATCATTCAGTAAACATAGTTTATATCATATAAAAGATGCTAAAATTGCAAAAAGTACTCTTGAAAAATCGAGAGTGGGGGGGGGGGGGTCGGATTGACCCCCCCCCGCAGACATAAAAGTTAAATATACAAGGTGTTTCGTATACAAGCACCCCCTCTAAACTCATACATGTTGTATTTCTACCATATCATGTTATATCTCATTTTGTTTTATTGAAAGTTACATAAGATTCCTAAGTTTCAGATATGGAAAACCCTGTATTTGCGATCTTCCATTGCATTTTTTTATTTGGCATTATCAAATAAAAAAGTGAAATATATCATTTTTTCATATATGAACACTTTATAAGCAATATTCATCCAAACAGAAGAATGACCAATCAAAACAAATATTTCCGGTTATCAGTGTCATTGCTTACCCCCTATCACACCAAACTAGTTCTCAACCGTTCTTTCCAGTCCTACAAAAATGTCGTAAGATGGGCTAAATCTGACTGTGGCCGTAAATACGCCTTACACAATTAGCTACTTCGTTCATAAACAGTCTTCAAAACGTCCATCTCATTCGCAGTTCATTCTGGTTGCATTTTGTCGATGATCACATGTAGTGCAATTGATGGAGAGTTTAAGCTAGCAATGTTTTTCACAACGTAACCGCAAATGCAAAGTCCATGAATCTATACAGTATTGTGTATAGCGCGCATACAATACAAGCCCTCATTAGTCTTCTTAAGATTCCCGATCAGCTTCAGAGCTGTTTTTAGAACGGAAGATTTGCTATTCCACATTGGTGGCAACGTGAATCATTATATCTACACTCCCCTCCATAAGTTTGGCAACCTTAGCTCCCCCAATGAACTACGTGTTAAGGCCTCTTTACCTTTGAATTTTTATTTACTTAACCTGCGATGAAAATACTATTGATGGAAACGTAATTTGACATTATTTCCAATACCTCTAAATTTTCTCAATTTTTTCCTCAATTACAATAGGTCGAAAATTGATGAAAAATTTGATGAATTTTTGAAAATCGACATTCCCATGTTAACCAATGGGAAATGGTAGGTTTGCCGCAAGTCATATGTCATAATACCCATCCATCTGAGTCCTTGCAAAAAATACAAGTTAGATACTAGGCAATTGAATTTGTTAACTTTATTTAACAAAAAATTAATACGTTTCTTCAGGTTCAACAAAGTTAAAGTCTTTAAAGTCAAAATTGTTTTTAAAAAAACCTCTCCTATTGAAATAACACAGGGAGGCGAAGAATGATTTTCAAAAATGACTTTGAAGCTCTGTAACTTTAGTACTGTATTGTATTCTTTATTTACCTCTAATATAAGAGAGTTACAATTGTACATTAATTGTGAATTAATACATAAATAAGAAAGTAGATAAATTATTTGCTTATGTTTATGTTATGAGCGAAGTTGTGAGTGTTGCTTGTCTTTTAAAATACATTGAATGAATTATTACGACAGCTTGCAATGCAAGATCGTCATTTGTACAATTTAAGATCAAAATGATGCGATCTTTAACACTAGATGTATTCTTATATGTATAGATTTCGTTTAGTGCAAACCTTTCTTGATTGTACATCTCGCAATGTTATGTTATTTTATATTTATTTTCATATCAAAATTTGAATAACAAGCTATGCAGAAGACGCTGGGCGTATACTGTGCAGTTTACACCACACTTCATATTACATTGTAGTATATACACTCCCCCCATAAGTTTGGCAACCTTAGCTCCTCCATTGAACTACGTGTTAAAGCCTTTTTACCTTTGAATTTTTATTTACTTATAACCGGCGATGAAATAACTTCTAATATTGATATAAACGTAACTTGACTTTATTTCTAATACCTCCAAATTTTCTCAATTTTTTCCTCAATTACAATAGGTCGAAAATTGATGATAAATTTGATGATTTTTTAAAAATCATCATTCCCATGTAATCCAATGGGAAATTGAGGGTTCGGGGCAAATCAGAAATCAGGATATCTTTTTAGTAAACCATTCAGCAAAGAATATGTTCATATAGAAAATTGAATTGTCTAACTTTTTGTACACTAAGTGTTTAGTTTATTTGATGAATATTAACATTACGGCGCTTCAATGTCATTTTTGAAAATAATTTTTCGCCTCCTGTGTTATTTCAATGGGAGAGGTTTTTTGAAAACAATTTGGTTTTTACAGCCCTATAACTTTGTTGAACCTGAAGAAACATATCAATTTTTTTGTCAATTAAAGTTAGCAAATTCATTTGCCATGCCTAACTCGTATTTTTTGCAAGGACTCGGATGGATTGATATTCTGTCATATGACTTGCGGCAAACCTACCATTTCCCATTGGTTAACATGGGAATGTCGATCTTCAAAAATTCATTAAGTATTTTCATCGCTGGTTAAGTTAATAAAAATTCAAATGTAAAGAGGCTTTAACACGTAGTCCAATGGGGGAGCTAAGGTTGCCAAACTTATAGAGGAGAGTGTATATAGCAAGAGCACATTCTTTGATTATAAGGATCACTAGATTAGCAATGAAACATGAACAAAATGAACCATGACATGATATTTGATAGGCGAGATTGATTGAAATGTTCGATTGATTCTATTTCATTTAAGTTGCAGACACAATCGACCATTTTCGTTTGCTATATCCCACTTTTTGTGACCATTCAGACCTAAATGACCAGCCTTATCAGTTGTAACTTGTTTTTCCTTCAATCGCGGCATCCTTTGACACAGAACATACCAGCTATTCGGAATACACCAGATGCGAGTAGAAATAATCTTGATTTACGTCATTAAAAATTCACAATTCAGTCAAACTGATGTCATATTTGGAATCTACATGTAAAATTACATCTAAAAATGTGGTTTTGAAAAAAGTTTATCAACTTTGAAAATTTAATTTTCTTTGAAAATGTGACTTCTAGGTCGGGGAGATTCCCCATAGACCCCATGTTGTAAAACCACAAAAAGTGAAATATCTTTTCTTGTGTTGGGTAGATAATATTTTCTTTTGCTGGACATATCTTTATTTGTATAACTATCAGATACATAAAGGTAATATGAAAAGTGAACCACTAAAACTAATGCATATTCAAGTTTAAGGAAATTTTGTAATACCCTTCCATGTTAATTCCCCGAATCAGCCACCTGGTGGCGAAACTGGTAACTGCCTACTCGCATCTGAGTAATTAGACACGAGTGACCATTGATAAAATAAGTTAAACCTTCATATAACATTCATCTTATTCGAAACATAGATTCTTGTAGGTCTCGAGCTCGACATTTTACTAGACGTTTCCAACTACTTTTGGAGATCATTTGTCCATCTGACATTAGTTTTACAATTTCCGAAAGATCGTATTTCCTAGCCGTGCACTACATGTGTGCGATGGGGGATGTCATTTTAATTCCTTTAAACGGTCAAATTCCATTATTGTCATGCGCAGAATCAGCAGTCTTTTGGATAATGTTATTGCAAGGCAAACTCAGTAACATTCATATGAACATTAGCTTTGCAGTATCAATCTGGTATTCTATACCTTCCCACCCAAGTTGCTCGTAGGCTACGGGGCATTCCGCCCATTCGGGAAAGGATTGTATTTTCCTGCCAATTTTTCTATGCTCCGTTTCGAGTTTATTGATATCTTTTGATGAATAACACAGCGAAAAATGAGAAAGTATCCTGCCTGGATACTTGCGGGATATTATATGAATATGGAACACATCATTAAGAATCCGTGATAAATACTCTAGGTATCAGGATTTCGGAGATTCTCGGATATTATTGAGAGACGGAACACTAATATCGAGAAATATCCGTAGTTGTGGATATTACCGATACATGTCTCGTTTTTTCACGTATATTTATGAATTCAACTGTTATATCATTCGGATACTCACAAATATGGCTTAAATATTAAATTTTATTCCATAGTTAGCATGATATTCATAGGATAACATGTGAAAATAAAAACGGTATTTTTGTAATCAGTGGTAAAATATGATATTTTTGACAAATTTTCACTTTACCATAGCATACGATTTTTTAGCCATGACATACGGCGCCGTATGCGATGGTTTATGGATTTTTGCTACTTCAGACTCGAGGCTAAGTGTCAACATCGCCGGATCGTTTGGAAAATTCGAATTAAATCACTTAATTTCCGACGATTCTGATGATGACTTTAACTATGGAATAAAAAGAACATCCTATGATTTACTCGTGATATGATTTTAATCCACTCATGGATATTGATATCTGCACTCTCTCGCTATGCTCGCTCGTGCAGATATCATATCCATTCGTGGATAAAAATCATATCACTCATAAATCATAGGATATCCTCTATATATTTTAGGATATTTACGGATACTTTTGGAATATTCATGAATACGGTCGGGATTTTAAACATACAACAAGGATATTTTCGTTCACATTACCTTAAAAACTCATGAGCTATTTATATATATATAATATGTCCAAATACCGATATATGTCTCGTTTTTCACGTATATTTATGAATTCAACTGTTATATCATTCGGATACTCACAAATATGGCTTAAATATTAAATTATATTTTAGGATATTTACGGATACTTTTGCAATGTTCATGAATACGGTCGGGATTTTAAACATTCAACAAGGATGTTTTCGTTCACATTACCTTAAAAACTCATTAGCTATTTATATATATATAATATGTCCAAATACCGATATATGTCTCGTTTTTCACGTATATTTATGAATTCAACTGTTATATCATTCGGATACTCACAAATATGGCTTAAATATTAAATTATATTTTAGGATATTTACGGATACTTTTGCAATGTTCATGAATACGGTCGGGATTTTAAACATTCAACAAGGATATTTTCGTTCACATTACCTTAAAAACTCATTAGCTATTTATATATATATAATATGTCCAAATATCTGTGTAATTTCCAGCTAGAGAATACGTTGATATATTTAAAGCATTTATATGTAAAAAACTCTCTTTGCACAAACTAAACACTAAGGGAGGAATTTAATTATGTACAGTACTGACTTTTTGATGTCTCAGATTTGGTGAAACGCCAAACAAAAGATTTAAATACACTAACGTTGTAAATTGAACGTTAAATATGTATAAGTATAATTCCTGGAATCACTGTTCCGGATTCTCAAAAATATTTCTGGATACTAAGGTAGTAAAGTATCCAAAAATATCCTTAATTCGGATATGTTGAAAATTGAAAACTTGTAGTATCCAGAAATATCCTTCTAAATATATTTCTGGATGTTTGAAGTATTGGTATATTTGAGGATATTCCTGAATACGATCAAGTCGTTCGATATCGCCCGTACAGCCGCGAATGATGTCTCTAAAGAAAGCTGATACAAGACGCTACGACCCAACTCCCTGTTCTACGAACCAACTAGGTTCGGAGATTTCACGGGTGGTCTTCGCGCGTAGGCTTATGTGTTCGTGCCGATATAGTCGCCTAGACGGGTGCCTCGGGCCGTCGAACTCTACCGTCATGTGCATGATTTTCCGGTCACAATGGCTGAATTGCCTTATTTCGTGGCTTTAGAATGAGTCGTGCGATCGAGTTCATAAGTCGATTGATATAGCCCCTAGAGTCGCGAATGATGTTTCTAAAGAAAGCTGATAAAAGCCACTACACGACCCAACTCCCTGGTCGACGAAACGACCGGGTGTGGAGATTCCACTGGCGTTCTTCGCGCGTA